>CM056171.1:15139538-15300710 GCA_029691765.1 Entomobrya proxima | reverse complement strand
TCAAGCGGTGGTCCATAAGGTGCGCTATAAGCGATCTACCTCTGTTCCCCGCAACAGCTATTCATCTACTTCAGAAACAGGGGGCCCCAAATCAATGCCTGCAGGATCCTCCGGTGGAGGTGGACAGAAAGAAGGAAAGTCCAAGCTGAAAAGTCGGTCGAAAAGTGATTGGACCGTCTGCAATAACGTAAATGGGAGCAAAACCTCTTTGGCGCATGCGACTGAAAACGAAGGAGCCACTAAACGATGTACCAGTTGCAACTGTGCATCGCAACAAAACACCCACCTAACAAAATTATCTGAAGGAGGAGGTGAAAAACACCACCCCCGGTATAAAGGAAAGAAAGCAGGTAGTTTCGGAAGAACTTTCAGCGATTCTGACATAAATTCTGACGGTGACGAAGGCTCACTTGAGGATCAAAAGGAAACGGCAACCAGAAAGTTTTCCACTTCAAAAAGCCTTCACGACTTCAATCAAGACGATGACGATGACATTGACGCTGGGAATTTGGAATGGTTCATCAGTGAGCCCAGTTTGTGTGAAATGAAACACACAAGCAGTTCTGCAGCTCACCACCATTCAGTAGTGACCCCAGACGAGGATGGGTCCATGCATCTGGCTAGGACATCCTCCTCTCTTCGCCGAAACAT
This sequence comes from Entomobrya proxima, assembly GCA_029691765.1. Taxonomy (NCBI): domain Eukaryota; kingdom Metazoa; phylum Arthropoda; class Collembola; order Entomobryomorpha; family Entomobryidae; genus Entomobrya; species Entomobrya proxima. The sequence continues at coordinate 15,300,059 of CM056171.1, read as the reverse complement.
GATGATACGTCCAATGACAACCCATCCCTCAGGCCGCGTTGTTGCTCGTTTGTCTCGAGCCTCCGAATCTGAAATGAACCTGCACATGTTAGAAAAAGCGGGGGACAAGGAACGAGCCCCAAAGACCAAGAGTAAAATGTCTCTGCGGAACTCTTTGAAAAACATATTTTCCATCAAAAAAAGGTATCGTAGTGGCGGAAGCAGTAACAATAAATCTCAACGAAAGAGTAGCTGTAGTGAAAGCTCCGGCGGGGTGGCTACTACCGCTTCTGCTTCGTCTTGCTGTGCTAACTCCACCACAACTATTTCCACAGCCACTGCTACAGCCAACTACCGAGTTGTGTACACTGACGGGGGCAAAAACAGTGAGCAAAGGGTTGCACTGCTAAAAAACGCCACAAATTTGCCTAGTTGTCTTGTGAGTGCGGGGACAAGTTTCACTGCCAGCATGACCAATATAAATAATATTTGTACAACCACCACTTCCGCTACAAGCAATAACGGTCACCACCACGCCTCCAACAGCGTCGCCAGCACAGCAACTGCAAACAGTAGTAGTAGTGCCGTATGTTGTTCCAGTGAGCTGAAGGCACTGGGAATTTCACCGCTTCTTCAGTATTTGCACCGCATGCCAAGTTACCTTGAATTGATTATGTTTAGTGTGCGAGAAACCACAGTCTAGCTAATTACTCCGTTGACTATGTACCATTTAGTGATCCCTTCACAGGAGTTCTCTTCAGTACAGTACATAGTATTGTGTCGCTTCATAGTTTGAAAATTGCATTATATATTCATTCAAGATTGCCATAAACGAGAACAAGTGTAATATTAGGAACAAGCAAGATAGACTGTTTTTTGCAATATTCATGTAAAATGGACATACTACTTTATCCATTTCCAATAAAAAACTTTATCGTATTTATTTTCTCGTAATAGTTTTAAGAAATTGGTTCAGTCACTGTGCTTCTTATTGTTGGGTTTGAGTTTGGCTTGGATTTTATTTGAATTGTCGTGGTTTGCGTAGTTTTATGCGTATTGTTGCACCCTTACAATTCGAGGTAATTACACACTGTAAAAATACTAGCACGTTAGTAGCACACAGTTTGCATGTTAACGTGCACATATTTATTTGTCGAAATTCAGAAATCGTAAATGAAAAGTACAGCTAAAAAATAGCTGAAAAATTAATGAGTTTTCTATTTTCTTTTTACGATTCGTTTTGCAGGAGTAACCGTTCTTTACAAATAAGCCATCCTATCCCTCCAAATCCGTCCGATAACGCAATAAGTAGTACAACGAATGTCAACATTTTAACTCCGCAACAATCTCTATTGAGTTTCAAGACCATGCCACAAGTGATTGAACATCATCATCACCTTCATCGTCACTCTCAGGAACACCAAAGCATGCCAGATCCACTGGTAACACAATCGACTAGTTACAGCAGCAGTAACGGCTCACACCATGGATCAGTTACTCCAAGTACACGAGGGGATATTACTGTCATAGAGTCAAAAACCTCAATGTCGTTACCGTATGTGCCCTCTACTAGCTCAACCACAAGCATGGCAAGCAGTAACAGTGGTTCTGGGAACATGTCTTCAGGGCATCATCGTTACGTGAAAAATAAATTGGCACAACCCAAGTTTCCTAGAACTCCTTTTGTCAAGAAGCACAGTACGCATGCTACCAACACAAGTGGTGGAACTGGTGGGAGTAGTGGCGATGCGCACAAGTTATGATGAATTGCAGTTACCTATTCTATTAATCTGTATTGAAAATAAGATTGAAAGAAACGAAAGAGTTTATAGCCACAGATGTCATATATAGTAAAACGAGTTTCGGAAGATGAATAAAAATTTGGTACTAAACCCAATATTAAGCTTAAAGATAATTTATTCAGAATTTTTTACTTTATCATCATATTATGTGCTATGCAATAAATAACATCATAATTAAAACGGGTGCCAATCCCAAAGCGAAAAATCACAAAAATAAAATATGCATATACTGTCATTTTCATTTTCAAAAACGAAATAGTGAGAATCATCGACTAGATAAGTTCATTATTTATCATTGCATAAAACAGCATCATTAATCAAGTGCAATGCGCAAGTGTTGTGCTGTTGCACAAAAGGTGGGCATTTGTAAAGCATGATTGTTAAATCATTGCATCAAGCATTTTCAGTGCGGTCCTACATGAGAGTTCTATTTGTAGTCGCAGCGTTGGACGCTTGCTCTTGTTGGGCTTCTGCCAAACGATTCCTTAGCAAAGCCACTTCTCCTTGAAGATTTTGGTTCTCCTTTAAGAGTCCACTTTGTTTGGAGAGTAGTTGGAAAATCTACATTCGTTCCAAAGTCCATCAGCATTTTTCACCGAAAATACAGAAACAAAGACAAATTATCCGTTATATTCATGAGCTTTTCAACAAACTAAATAAAATTTTAAAAAGCCTCTTTTGTAAGAGAAACGAATAATTTTTCATACTTGGCATGCAAGGAGAAGAAAGTGGAATGGAAGGATTGATTATTTGTGTTTCGCATGCATGTAAGTTTCATTCAAGAAGGAAAAACTGAAATTGTGGGTTGCAGAGTTGCGCACCTTTCTATTATACTTTCCATCCGTTTTGCCCAATTCTTCAACTGCCTATTCATTTCCATTAACTTGAACTTTGTGTCGGAATTGTCATCGCCTTGATTGTCCACGTTTCTGTTCTCCACTGTACTTTCTGCATCGACATCTTTGGCACTATTTTCTTCTGTCCCAGCTTCTTGATCCCCCTCCGTCTTTTGATCCACATCTGCTATAGCTTCATCTTTTTCTTTACCTTCATCATCTGCTGCTTTTCCTGACTCGTCCTTGTCTTCGCCATCCGGTGCTAGCGTACCATTATCCGATTTAGAGACCTCTTCTGGTGATTTTTCTACGTTGTCTTGAGAATCGTCACCAGCTATAGGCTCATCTGATTGTTCTGTTTGATTTTCTTCCACTTTGTCTTTCTCCTCATCATTTTTGGTCTCCTTCTCCTTACTGCTTGTCTCCGATGAAGAAATGCATTCATTCATTTCCTGGAGAATTTCAATGAGTTCTTCGACCAGAGCCGTGTGAAGCTTAAGAAAATCGTCCAATTGTTCCTGAAGTTTTGTGGCTTCGGGTAACTCAGTAGCAGATGCTTGTTCCCCACCACCACCAGATGAAGTATCGTTGTTACGAAATGACTCGACGCAACTCTGCAACCCACTTCTCAGTTCTTCCCTGGAAGAAGCAAAATCACACGAAAGAAAAATTAATTACCCGATCTGATCGAGACTTGTCATCCAATTCAAGTTTATGAAGGCGATTTGTCATTTGATCATGACTAGTTTGATAAAACTGAACACGTTGCTCAAGCTCCGAATTCTTTTTATGTGTCAATTCATTGACTTGAGCTAACTTGCTCCGTTCGTTATCCAGAACGGCCTTTTCCTTTCTACATATTTGAAAGAAGCAATTTTAATATATTAACGAATTCCATTGCTTTATGGCTTATAATTTACAACTTGTATATTATGTTGAAACTATTTCTCTGAAGTTATATTACATACTTATACTGTCGATGGGTATCTTCCAATTTTTCAGTTAGAACCTTGCATTCTCCTCGAAGTTTGTCCAACAGATTGTTTTGAACCTGAATCAATTGCTCAAGCTCAGTCATATCACGACCTAAAATATTTATGGAAAATCCTTTACTTGCCTATTTTGTGATACGATAGTATTTAAAATGAAAATAAATAAATTGCCAAATTGTATTACTGTGTTTTTCTTCCATATCTTGAATTAATCCCATAACATCTTTGTCTTGCATTTCTGGATCTCCAGAAATATGTTGCTCCAATCGAACTTTAGCCAGGGAAGCCTCTCTCTGGAACTGTGAGATGTTTTCATTCAATTTCGCAACCATTTCTTGACTCCTTACCAAGTCAACATCGGATTCATCAAGGCGTTTCCTCAGAGCATTAATTTCAGCCTAAACAATACGAATCAATATTTTATAAAAATACTTAAATAAAATCAAAGCAAACAACCTACCTGTAATCGCATGGCCTCTTGCTTTCCGTCTCGCTCAATTTTCTCCGAATTCAGGCGTGCGTTTATCAATTCCTGTTCAACATTACTTTTCTGAGAAAGCGCGTGCGCAAGCTCCTTCTGCAAATGTCCCATCTTGATCTGCATTTCTTGGCGCATGTCCTCAATTGTTGCTTGTTTTAGATCTAACTCCCGCCTCAAATCTGTCTCAATTCTTCTCTGCCTTTCCAAATCAATCCGAGCTTTGGTCAATGCATCCAATTCTTGTGTCATTTCGTTATTTAAATGATCCAGCTCTTGTCTATATTTCCGTTCCACCTGAAGTTTTTCCTCATGCAACTTTCGAGTATGGTCTTGAATCATATCCCGGATTCGCTTCTGATATCTGTCCAACTCTTCCTTCAATCGACTACTTTCCATGTCACTCTGATCCTTCTCTACTCGCATGTGTTCTATGATCTCCAAACTACTTTTTACTTTCTTAGCAGCATCTGATTCCCTGTCCTTCAGCTCCGTCATCATATGCTTTAGTTTGGATAGTGTATCTGCCAAGTCCTCCTTTTCCCTGCAATTTTCCATATCATAACATATCATTACAAAGCTTATCGATGCAATAACGCTTGTTTATGCACATTAATCAATTAAACTGCAGTACCTGGCTAGTCGTTCTATTTCTTCTCTATGCAAGTCACAATGCGCGTATGGATCATGACTAGTTGGAATAGAGTCGCCCTGATTTCTACCCGACCCACCCCCCTTTAGTTCATCCAACTTCCCCTTCCGCAGATCCATTACTTCTTGTTGTGCAAGTCTGAGGCTCCTCCGAGTTTGTGATAACTGGGCCTCCATTTCCGCTACTCTAGATTCCAAAATGACATTACTTGCACCGCTATAATTGGATTTCTTGCCAGCTTGACGAGCAGTATCCAAACTTGGCGTCGTTTTCTCATCCAGCTGCTTAATCATGGACGTCAATATATCTTTCTTTTGTTGCTCATGAAGTGCCTCATTCTCAGAAATTACCTCTCTCACTTTCTCTAGCATGGTGGACAACTCGTCCCGACAATATTTGGTTTCTTTCTCTAGCTGTGTGATATATTCCCCCTGCTTTTCGATAAAGCCAAAAAGGTCATCTTCTCGGTCTGTCAAATACTCGGGCGTACTGTGAGAAGCTTTTAAACCCCCACTTGAATACAAGTTTGCATTGTTGTTGTTCAAAATTGAAGGCGTTGTATTCGTGTCCTTGCCAAACATTGAACGAAGGCTGCTGTTGAACGTTTTCTTCGTCGTTTCCGGAGACCCATCCAAAGCACTGGCCAATGATTTATGCTCCTAAAACAGAGTCGTTTAGAAATTAAAAATTAATTCGTTACATGAAACATTACAGTTTTAGCGTCAATCAACCAACCTTAATTGGAGAGCCGAGCATGGATGACCTGGACTGTGGTCGTGGACTGAGCATCGTCCGCAGCCGTGACACAGCCTCCCGATAAGCCTGATCCGTGTGGTCAGGTGTGATCTTTCGCTTCCAATCCATGTTAGTGGGCGAACCGGGCGAATGCAACTTTCTAAACGGGTTATTTCACAATTCATACATGAAATCACCATCACACAGACTGGAAAAGCCCTACACTAGCTTAAAGCGTGTTTCTAAAACTTAATTAAAACGCCTGAAAATGACTACATTTTAGGATTTAAAACACTACGATGATAAAAAGCTACTTTCTTTTCGTTTCGCAATCATTCTGACAGAAACGCACAACAGCAATCAACTGTGTTTTTGTTTGCATTTTTGTTTGTTTTGGTTTTGCTTGACAATGACAGGAGCAGAGATGTGCTCACCTCCAGCACCAGATCAGACCACCAACCACAAAGAACAATACTGCATACGTCATAATATCTAACTGGTTTGAATTACTTGTGTGAAAATTATACCTCACATTATTATCATCGTCATCAATGCATTCATTGTACAAATAAAATTATTCCGTGAAAAATTATACTGACAATTGCCAAATAATTGGCAATTATTGACCGTACATTCATTCATTCTTCGTTCAACACAATAATTCTCAAATGCGGATCATTTTGTTATGATTTTTAAACACTAACAACTAAAGCCCAAAGCACAATTCTCAGATTTCCCCTTGTTCGTATAGTAAATTTTTTTACTACTTTTTAGTAGAAAATCGAATACAGTGTACCTACAAAAAGAGTCTAAGTAAGATAAGATCAAGTAGTTTTTAGTAGTCGTCGACGATAATTTTTTCGGGTGGTGGACGAACCCTATGCCAAACCCTGACAGAAGACAAGATCTTGATTACATGTTCATATAGCATACAGTCTATCCAGCAGATTGCGCTTCAAGCTCACTCAAAATTCTACGCTGCATGATATTATGTGCTCGTATGAACAAAGTAAGAAGCTCATATGATGTATGAGCTCATAAATAAGCTTTATCAAAGCTTTTTTGACTTACCAAAGATAACGAAATAACGATTATGGGAAATATATTTTATGGGAAATAACGATTATATTATATTAAAAACTGTGACTCACTCTCGAAATGTGATTGTAGGTAACATAGAATTGAATTTAAATGTTCTGAATTTTAAATGAAAATGATTATAATGGTCGATGTGGAAAAGGTACCGTTTGAAAAGTTAACGTTTTGAAGTAAATGTAGCATATTGTTGACCGACCTCCTTTCTTTTAAATAATCCGATTTACTAATCAGTCTCTAGAAATTATGAATCATGAATTACTGGACAAGACTCAACATTACAACATTATTTATTTATCTATCTATACATTAGTGGAATATCATCCCGCTACTAAACTAACAAGTTAACAAGTCCTCGCGTTAAAGCCTCGCAACTTACCATTCTGTAAAGATTACACCGATGTTCTCATACTATGTGTGTATATTCAACTTCAATCATATACAGATATGCAGAATGATCCAAAAGAGGAAGTACGGATAAATGAGTCAAGCCAGTCACCCCAACACACGCTGTTTTACAGAACTAGAGGTAAGCGTAAAACTGCTTTTGTACGTTGTAACACATGAAAGGAAGAGACGTGAAGTTTTTTTCATGAAATTAGCATGGGCAGGTTTAGATGGAACAGTTCTCCTATGGCAAACTTTACACTTCCCGACATAAGATCTCGATGCTCACATCAAATGCACACATTGCCTTCAACATCTGCTTACATTTTATTTCTAGGATCAAAAGATGTGCTTTTGTCTGTTGAAATGGATATTATCGTATCTAAATTCAATCCGTATCTCTGCATGTATCAGAATGCGAATAATGCGAGTGTAAATTTGTGTTTGTGCATAATAAAAAGTAAATCCTTCCTCCTACACAAACAGGAACAACAACAACGTGTCAGACAAATGATGTGTGTAAAGTAAAGTCAACGAAGAGCCGAGCTGACACTCCTTTCTTTCTGGTCCTCAACCCAGAATATTATCTCACTTTACCAGAAAAACGAGCACATTCATCTCCTTTTTATGGAGTTACACAATCATTCATTATTATCATCTCATCCATAACCACATCCACCCTCGATTCATGTTCATCTTCGCCACATTTTTTTTGCATTTTGCCAAAAATTCCTAACCACCGAAAACAGACAAGAACAACAACAGGAGGGTCAGGAATGTCGCTGTCATTCTTTTGATGGATTTATAAACGTGTTTTCTTCGGACAAAAATGGGAATATGAAGCTCGTTTTCTTCGATTTTTATTTCAGAATTTTGTGTTCCTTAAAAAGTGAATACTAGTATAGTGTTAGCATGTGCGCGACGTGTGTTCTGAATGTGCTCGTATATGTCAACAGAAAATATTAGTGGTCAAACATGAAATCACTTGTGATAGGTCTTAAATAGGACAATGCCAAAAACCTCTATGAATTCAAGCTGCATTGTATTTAAAGTTGCCAAATAAATGTATTGCCAAAAACATAAATCATCGAGGATTTTACCCAGATTTCTAAGTTTTATATATTGTAATACAACCCCTTGCTTATTACCGTGGAAAGAAGTATCTAAAAAAACAACCCCTTGCCTTATTGTGAGTTTGAAAAAAGTTTATACGACAGTGACAAAATATGAAATGAGTGCTAAACTTTTTACATAATGGTTTGCTCATTTTAATGTATACTTCATTGATATAGAGCTAATGGAACAATGTACGACTTCATAAGTATTTATATCGAAAGACTGATATCAAGATAAGTATTAATGTTCATCAGTTCATTTTGAGACACTTTTATATGTTTTATACAAGAATATTTCAGCCTGAGTAAGATTTATAGTGAATTATCCTAAGCCAAGTGTTATTTAAGAACTAATTTCGTGTGCTACTTGGTGCAAATACTTAAATATATATGTAATTGCACCACACAATTACAAAGGTAAAAAATTTTAATTCTTTCAAGTCCAAAGTCGCATGCTTCTACTCTTATTACTAGTACTACTGTCTTATCTCAAATTGACCAATGTAACAAAAGCAAGAGATAACTTTTATTTGGGTACTCGACTTTTGTTGAAAGAGATAATGAATTCACAAATGCAAAACAAAGAAGAAATGGCGGACAGCTTTCATTTCTAGGTTTGGGTCATATTACATTGCTAATAATTACAATGTAAAATTAAAAGCATAATAGTCCTCAACAATTTGAACTCTCATTTTTCAGATTTAGCATATTTCTCACATTTCACATATATTTGCATTCACTTAATTACATTTCGATATGCTTGCCCTCACCCTTTTGCTGCATAATGAGTGATACACAAAAGATAATTAAAGTTGAATATGAGAGTAAAACCTACGTAGCAAGAAGAAAAGAGAAGAAAGTGTAAAAATGAAAAATGTTGCAAGCATTAAATTAAGCTACTTTTTACACTGCAATTTTGTTGAAAGGAAATAATAGTTGCTTAGAAACAGTTGACAGTTGCATTTTATACGAATTATTTATTAATAGACAAAAGATGACTGAAATCCGAAAATCTTTCATATTGTTGCACTTGTTTTTGAAAATGTTGGCGTGCAAAATAAAGTGCATTTAATACATACTTATACATCCCTATTATATACTACCTAACCACATGGCATTTACATAAATGTTACTTGTGACTCGTGTTGCATTGTCACGTATTCAATTTTTACAACTTCCGAATTAAAAACACTGGAATTTGTAATTTGATTATGAAAGTAGACAAAGAGTAAGAAAGGAGTCATTAAACCAAATGCAATTTTATGCAAAATAAATGAAATGTTATTTTCATTTTAAATATTCGACTTTCTTCAACCATACGTTTAGTATCTAACCTGTTCTGTTAGCACTCATCTAAATGGTAAAATGAATGGTACAATCTTTTAACGATCGATAGTTCACGATTTATCGAAAGCTATAAAATTGTTCCGTTGTGCAATGTACCGTGCTGTAAAGATCTTTCTTTATATCATCATGTGTAGTATATTATCGTTAAAGGAAAAATTAGATGATAATTTGATATGTTTCAACACTGAACTTTGACGGGCGGTTCATGCAAAACTACACAGTATCTGAAATTTTATAGCGGTACAATTTTGCAAAGATAATAGCGGTGCAACTTTCTAAACATGTATCCGACAATTTAATGGCAAACAGTCGTTGATTTTTATAATTTGGGGTTATGTTTTGACCTTGTGCGTACGCATGCTATAAAAATGATGCAAAAAATAAATTTAAACATAAAATAATTTTATATTTCGCTACCTTGCTTGCATCATGCTGGGTCCTGAAGCACTAGCTTTAAAATGCTTCCTTAGTCCAAGAAAGCCACTGCCACCTCCACTACTCCCATAAGATCCTGAAGGACTGTCTGTACTAATCGTCTGCGATCTTGTAAGGGAAACTCCTGATGCAGGTTTCTGCTTGAATGGAAAGCGAAATCGAACTGATTTTGAAGAAAGCGATGAAAAAGATCCACGTGATCCTAGATTTTTGCTAGGTGTTTCCGGTGAAGATGGCTGATTCCTCATTGTTTCCGGTTTAGCCAATTTTCTGACGCTGCTTTTCTTCCGTAGTGGTCACTCCTTTCTACATTTTTACTGTATATACTCATAAATACGCATCCGGCAACTGACAAAATTTTAATGGAAGCTCGCCCCCGTCCCGCTTTTCCTTTTTATACGACAATCATTTCAGCTTAAAAGAAGGGCAGCCTGATTTGACCGTCTCCCTAATGTGATAAAAGGGGTGATTTGGAGAAATAAATGGATTGGGAGATAAATGGCTCCTATAAGCCATCTACCTGTAATCTTTAAAAAAGAGCAAGCTAAAAGGCAAAGTCGATTTCTTTTCCAGTCACTTTTTACGTTCGAGTAAATAGCTTGCAATGACAGTAAAAATGAACGTTATATACACAAAATACACCTTATACTCTGGTATGCAAACATAATGCATATTCCAAGAAAAATGGTATAATTTTCAAAAGGAGAAAGTTGCAAGCAAACACGCTCCATTTCGGTACATGGCCAGGTGTCATCGTCGTAGAGTAATTTTGTACCAGTCAACTGGTATCTCCTGACAAAATCACTGGCCATTATACTCCTTTCGTGTCCATCCTTCTTTTCATGTGAATGTAAAATGGCCAGTAGAAAGTCGCCCGTATCATCCAATTTACTATGATGATTATAGTCGACTCTCGTCTGCATATTTATTATCATGTACCATGATGAAAAATATTATGCTTATGGCTGAAAGTCTGGATTTTCAGATGTACTAAAAACTTTGTAATGGGCTAGAACATTAAAATGCTGTCCATCTTTTTTCCCATAATTATGCATTATGATGATGATCAGGATAATCAGAATGATACCTTCTCAGGAAATGCGTGTTTGTTTCTAGTGACATTCACGCAAAACAAAATAAAACCAAGTCCGACGAAAAAAGTTCATGATAACTGGAAAAAACAAAAACTATGGTCGTGCTTCGGGAAAGTTAAAACATTCTAATGTCACCGGTCTTAAGTCAATGATAATGGGCCAAGGGAGAAGTTTTCCCACAACTACTGTTTTTCTACTTTCTTTCCAGCATGTATTGTCTATTTCTTCAGATAGAAAACGTTCACAAATCTGTTTGCATACAAGTTTTCAACATCATATGCAAAGCCCAGTAAAGCAATGCAAGCGTATAAAGCCCAGTATAAATTATAGATATAGAGGTGAAGACAGAAGACGACCATGTAAAAAGTTTGATCTTCTTTTATCATGATGATAATCCCATGACCCTATAATTAATTGAAGAGTGTAATGATCTATACTCAATCAACATCATCATTACAATTCATAAGTCGCTAATTATCTCCACAGTTCATTTTAGGTCTTCCAACCTTAGACAACATTTTGCATATCATATTATACGATCTTGCTGGGATGGTACATTTAATTACCAGTTCACATATCGCCACACCCACCCCGCAAATTCATTACCTGGTTGCACACCATGCATATTACCAATAGATATACTATATTGTAATGATTCCTGAATATACCTTCTAACTTACAACAACAAAAAAATAAAAGCATGCAAATATTCCTAATTTGGAATCGTTTTTAAACTCTCACTGGATAGCCTACAGCTATAAACGCTATTGATGATTTTTAGCAGTGCCGTCATGTACAATGCTGACAAATAAGGCAGGTACATGATCCTGTCATCATCCCACTTCTTAAAGAATTATCTATCATGTACACCATATAATAGATGGCCAATTACAATAAGTGCATTTCATTGCAAGCAACAATGTTATATAGATTATTATGTAGAAAGATTGATTTTACTTTGGCCATCTTTGTTCAGTTCATTATTGTCTTAACCTTGGACTGCGAAACAGATTATTACAAGCCGATTTGAAAGAAAAAAACACAAAATTATATTTCCAAATTCGTAAATCATCTCGCTTAAGCGTATAACGTTGAAGGGTAAAAAGACATTTTTTGTCAATTTGGCTGATACTTTGAATATCTCGTACTTCTATTGCTTTTCACGCATGATTTCTTGCTGACATTAATACATTTATCGCTTATCTACATACAACACTCCAAAATCTCATTTAATAATAATTGTTTGTCTATGATTTTTTTATTTCAGATTTTTTCTTGCTAATAGGTAGCTACAAAATTAAAAGCCAAATCTTTCATTGCTCCTCGGATAAATCATGAAGAACAAAGCCAAAAGCAACAAAATCGTCTTTGTCAGTAGAAGAATTAAAAACTTTCGGAAATAACTTGTCAAACACAAACCTTCGATGACAGCATGTCTAATGAAGCGTGTAACAGCAGAAGTCGCCTTGATGAAGATTTTGATAATCCGCAGAATCAAAATACAAGACCATTTGCCAGCTTAGACTTCGAACTCTATTCATCGCCATCATCTTCTACCACATACTCTCAGCCTCGGCGAAAATCCACAACTGTTTTATGCAATCACGAAGATGACAATAAAGATCAAAATGTGACGCACTGGTTCTTATTTCAAAGTAAAGGCCCGATCTCTTTTCATTTGTCAACACAAAAACCGATTCTAATTGGAAGTGGCAGCGAATGTGACATCCGACTTCTGCATCAACAACACTCTGTAAGTGCAATTCAATATCTTGCAAAATTCAAATTTTCACATAAGCATTTTACAATCGGTCTATTTTTGTCTTTGATTCACCTTCAAATCTTATATAGAAGTATTATATCATTGGTCATCGTTTGTCATTTGTAAATGATGAATGCTGAAATTTCTAATCTTTATTATCAAATGTATCTACACCTTCACCAATCTACCAATCTTCGAAACTAATAACTAACGGCAATAAAATTACAGATTCATCTGTACTAAATATCTATTAGGAATTGCATTACTGTCAATTCTTGAATTCAAGAATTTGTACAATTATAGCATTAGCATTCTTGCTATAAAATCCTACATAGGAATATCATGAAAAAAAACTAAATGTGCAGTGAAAAAACTTTTCTGGACAAGTTTTGGCGAATCATTGCCGTAAATAAATAAGATGATAGGAAAGAGGAAAGAATTATAATTTTGCATCTGCTTTAAACTAAGAAACGCATACATGAGAAGTAAATCTAATTCAACATGAAGTCCTCTTCGTGGCTTCATATGGTTTGCAACATGCATAATTTCGATTCTAACTATTTTTGGCTTTCATAAAGACAAGAAAAAATAAATATTAATACCTACTTTGTACTTGTACTTGTACTCTCCCTGCCTGCACGTCTCAATCTCAACCTTCTTTAGTGAATACTTGAACTTTCTTTGGGAATATAAAACAAGATGGCAAGTTTCCAAGGAGTTTACAAGATGAAAAACGCTTTAACATTCAACATATGTTACACTTACACTAGCGCAAAGTTCAACCTATCATTCAATAAATCTGTAAAATAATGTATGCCTCCGTTACTTTCCTTGAGTTAGATTTGCGCGCATATTTTTCACAGATGCACCAGATCTTTGGTTTCTGATATTCAGATGCAGTACGAGTGGAGGCAAACAGGATATTTTTTATAAATCTTGAATTACGTAGTATGTAGTAGAAAGATTTTACGTTTTTAGAAAAAACTAAAACCTTGACATGATTTTTATTAACTGCTTGCTTGAACACCAGCCATGCAGATTTCAAAGCCAACAAAGCAGCTACGTTTATTTCAACAGTCTCAACTGTGGTAGCTATTCTGTAACATGGTTCCAGATAAAATCGCAAATTTTTATGCATGATTCATGACGTTCCCCCTGCTTTCTTTTTGCACGAAGTAAATGCAAAATCTATTTCTACTCGATGCTAATGCTAAGGCTATTCGATTTCAAAGAGCATAATTCAGCAATATTGCGCGTTTCCGCCCAGTATTCCTCCTTATAAAGCTTATCACTTCATCATGAGTCATCATCGTGATCATTAACTTTATGACAAGCCATTTGCAGTTTCTGCAGAGAAAAGTAATTCAGAAATTCGATAAAAATATGAACGCTGTTCGTAAATACATGGCAGCATATTGCGGCGCGATTATCATAAATGGTAACATGGTAAGAAACGAACAGTTAGTTAAACTATGACTTTTGTGCGTGACATGGGCGCGTCATTACCAGAAAGGAAAGGTTACACTCTCTGATTATCATGATTTTATTTCTACGATAAAAGATTATGAATAGCCATGATAATGATAGTTATGATGCTTAGAGTTATTGTCGCAGTACAGCGGTAGAATTTTGCCAACCAAATTAAAAAGGTAGCATAGAAGTATGCTCTATAAATTGCAACAGATTTTGATTTTATAGTGAATACGAATGGTTGCGATAACCATGCTGGTGACGTTGCATTGGACATTGATTATGCATGACCATATTATTAATGTTTGAGTCACCGCCGCACCTTAACTTATCCTTCTTTTCTTTCCAAAACGTGTTTGAAGCACATTATTCATCTTCCTGTTTATCTTAGTAGTCGTGCCTTAGCAAACGCATAAGCACGGAAACTTATGACGATTAATTTGCATGTCAGTGCCATTTGACCAGTCAACCTCTTGCTACGTTTTGAAGCAGTAACAACAATGATCAGCGATGGGCGTCATACATAACTTAGATAGTTGGTTAACTTGGTCTCCAAAGTCAGCAAAAATGTTATGATTTGCGAAAAAGTAAGTCGATCGAGAATAGATTTTTCATATATTATAAGTAGGTAAGTTTAGTGTAAGTAGTAAAAATGTTGGGCTAAAAGAAACGGTGAATAGAGATTTTTTGGTACTATTATGTACCTACATGTTTAAAAAATGTTAAGAATATATATTCCACTTAAATGCAACAAAAATCATGAGTCTGAAATATGGGGAATCTTCGAAGTTGTTGGAAGAAGAAAGTAAAATCAAAAGCTTGAAACCTGAGGTTCAGAGATGTTACTTATTCTATGGGGTGGTTCATGATCACACTTTCGATCAACCTGTATATTATGATTCGATGTTGAAAGTTACAAGCCTATTATTGTATGCACTTATCTTTTTTCCATGGACGGATTATTTATCCCGTGTCGTATATTTAGCTACTACACATGACGAGAGCATCGTTCACCTGGTGTGGTGGTGCGGCTAGCTTTGGTGCTGACCATCTCAATGTCTTACTATTTCTTTTACATCTAGCATAACTATCATAAATACTAATAGCGGACAAACTTTTATTCGCCGATGCTTGAAACTGATCCTTACTTTTGCAACATACCAACCACATCATTACAGATAACATTTTCATGACTTTTTAAATGTTCAACCAACCTCCACAATGTTGATGGTCAATGTTTACTTTACACCATTTAAATCAGCAAGTGTGCATACGAAAGAATCAGCAAAAGCAGACCTTGTAGGAAGCAAAAAAATGAGCATATAATACATGGGTGAAATGAGCATTTATAGGTACATAGGGTATACATGCACAATTACACTTAAGCTTATAGTTACGAATGTAGCAAAACGTAGATGTATGCAATATTACGTGATCCCGAGTATTTATGAGAGAGAAATGAGTCATTTCCACTTTACGTTACAGTTTAAAACAGGAATGCGCGACTACTGAAAGAAGCAAGCAGAACTGATAGCGTTTAAAACATGCTTTGTCCTATTGCAAAAGTAAGCTAGATCTCAGTTGTCAGTTATCGTGATGCAAAATTGCAAAGATGCAATGAGGTTTGATTGCGAATCTATAGATTTTATCTTTTAACGCTACGTTTCATATTGTATGCGCTAATCAGTTGCCTAGTACAATTAGCCAAAACGCCGTAGCACGCCCAACGTCCCCCCACGTAACAACGTTGATTTACACATTATTGCATTTGAAATTTTGATTTTACGGAAATACTATTCATAATTTTGAAAAAGTACGCTCTGCGGGATATGGAGCAGAGTTTGGAGATTCCGTCAGTACCATTCTTTCCAATTTAAGTTTTGTGGAATACTTGGCATGTTTTGTTTAAGCCCATGCGACATATTCTGCCATTTAAAAAGCATTGTGTCGATTGACTTTATAAACGAGAACATGCCAGCTTTTCCATAAGAGATATTTCAACGATTGAACTTGAAATAGGTACAAAAAGGATCGGAGAATACGCGACAGCGCGTACTTTTTCAAAAAAGTTTCAATTTTTTGAAAAAAATTATTATTTTTCAATAATCGATTAGGTCTGGTTGGACAGCCCAACTATTTACGTGTAAATATTTTGGTTGCTAACGTGTGGGGATCACAAAATAAATTGTCGTTTGCGAGTTGCTCTATAATAAATGATCGGTATTTTTGGCTGAATTATAGACCGAAACAAAACGTGCGGGTGAGCTAATGGAAACTTGGAGGCGGAAGGTCAAGATAAAGCAATACAATGAGTATTCTTTAAGTGATATAGGATAGGCATAGGAAAAATTCTACTGGATATTGTATGATTGTGCAGTACAACTAAACTGTACACGATGAGACTAAAAGCTGAGGAAAAGCTAAAACAACTAAAACAAAGTATAAATTGCAAAGCAAAAAACATTATTACAAGAAACGTATTTTGGACAACGGTATGGTATGTGAGTTGTCTATTATTGGAGGAATTCGATTAGGTCGTACTAGGAACTGATGTCTGTCGGAATTTTTCAAGGTGCAAGGCAAACGTTAGCCGCACAGGTTGGAGGAGTAGGAGTAATTTTCGGCTTCTTGGGTACAAAAGGGGTTTTCTCATATCATGAATGTATTTGATTATTGATTTCAGAATGAAGTTGTTGTAGAACGAAACCAAACGTCAACGTCATGTAATTCAAACTTGAAAGTTAGTAGTGTGGGCTGAACTTTTGTATCGCATCCATAATCCATAACCCTATATTAGAATATCCTATTCTGCCACCCGCTGTTCTTAATTTACTGTTAAATTTTACGTATTAGTATGACCTTTAGGCGAGTAATAATGAAGATAAACAGGTATATTAGGAATAACAATTTAGAAAATATCACTGGCATATACTTAGTCAGATACTATTTTATTTGTATGTAGTAGTATGACTGCAATGAAAACTCAGAATTTATAATTGCATATTGCAAGTACGTTGCGGATAATTAAATTGGGTAACAAACTTTTTTAACGATTAAACTTTCATCGACGCACCGTTGTAAGAGTATTTTAAGAGTAAATGCGTCTACAGTTTTTTAATGTAAGATATTTATGTGTTCTGCTCCTGTAATTTAATGGTTGATTGGACGTCCAAAAACAGTGATGCAAAGGTCTAGAAGAATACCAATTGGGGTTTTTCTTTGCAAGCAACTCCATCCAGATCAACGTCATCGTATTCCATATTCGGCATGTGCTTACAAAATCTGTTATCTGTTTATTCATGCAGGTACATGCAGGTATTCATCCTTTTTAGATTGACCACTAGTTTTGGTGTTCATTCTCAGTATCATGCACGTATCTTCCAAACCCCAATTAAGATGAACATGCATTGCTTTATGCCATGCTCCTACATTTAGTGGTCTTAATAGATTCTAAAATATTTGGCGATGGAAGATTGAAACCTGTGCAAAGCTGTTAATGTGCGTTGGGGAGTCGAGAATAAAGTTTAACCTTGTTCATGCCCACTCAATTGACAGTTTTACATTTTGTGAGGGAAGATGAGTGGTAAAGGCAAACAATTATAATATTTGAAGATTATAGCATTGCGCTGTTGTTGTTGATGATGTTGATGATACAGATTACAATGGATTTTTGTTATGCAGCCGTTTCATTTCTTGTTCGTATTGCGCCCGTGTTGCACAATCATTTAATGTTTGAAATCATCTCCACAACCAGTACCTTGCAGCATCACTTTATATCTATTGCGCATTGTTATTCTTTTCAGTTATTGCAAAGTCTATAACAATAAGCAATTAGTGTTTAAAAATTATGCAAAGCAGTCATAAGGCCCTTTTAAAATTATGGTAGCAGTTTTACTTGTGAAGTGCAACTGAAACAGTAGTTTTACTTTGAGCTGAGTGAGTAGTGAGTAGTAATATATTCTGTTGTTACAAGATCGCATTAAAACAAAATGTTAACGCAGTAGTTGACATATTACTCATAGACACGACATATTTAAATCAAAAGTGTAAAAAGATCACTGGTTGAACAAGTGCGCAGTGAAACAAATCCAAAATTGAAAATCCAAATGGAGCCATGAAGAGCTTCCATTTAAAAATTTGACTTTGACCTGCCATAGTCTCAAAAATAGCTTTGTCATCATCGCTCATTATAAAACTTCGCAGCAACTCCATTTTATTTATATAGACAGGTAGTGTTGCTGAGTGCTGACCGTGACCGTGATCCTGCTGAAATGTGACAATAAAATCTTGCTCACACATTCACAAATCACAAAATAATATTCTTATAAGTCGATGCTCTTTGCTTTACTTGCCATTTTTGCGTTTTGCTGCATTTTCTCCCGTATATGGATTGACATTGACAAAGAAGTCATATCACAATTCACCAACATCTTCATTACTACATTCGGTTCGCAAGTAATTAATCATGGCTTGGACTGAGGCATCCAATGTTTTGAATGCGGCTGGCTTGCCAGAGTTTCTTCGTAGGCGAACGGATAGCTCTTGTTCCACTGTACCAGCAGAGGAAGAGTTTCTTCAAGAAATAGCCTCGGTTATTCCCAAAAACATTGTTGCACAAAGACTTAAGTTTCTGGAAAAGGGAAGTTCATCTACAGAATCACATAAGAACAATAACAATAATTTCAACATTTTACACGAGGAGGGTGGAAGCAAAAAGACTACAGTAATGCATTTTTCTTTTACTTATCGTTTGTCATTTTCATTGTTTTCCGGCTGCTAATTACCGTCACCATTAAACTCAGTCAGTGAATCAAGTGGAATGTCAAAGACATTCTTGTAAAGTAAAAAACTGTGCTTCTTTGAAATACGTTACAGTTGGCTCATTTTCTTCTATTTGTTTATATTCTAGGTTGCTGCTACGACTGATCCCGTGGAAAAGCGACATGCGGTACTGGCCTTCGAACCGAGCTCTAATTGCTTTACGGTTCGAGATTTGAACACAACAAATGGGGTACGTCTTATGTTTAAAAACTCTCATTTTTGTTTCAGTTTTTTCTATACTAAAACCATTATCGCAGCATTACAACACGGAAACTTTTTTACGATTGCTTGGGGTGATGAGACGGTGGAACATGTGAAACCGAAAATTCAAGGATATAGCGTGTCTAGTTCATAGTTTTTCACCACATAATTATTTACATCGTTTTCGCTGCTCTTTTCCCATCTTTAACCGTTAAGATTGTTTCGGTGTCTGGAAAATGTGTTTCAAATTTTTTTATGCGTGTAATTTAGAGGCGGTGGAAGTAGAAGAGAAATGATTATTGTCTCAAGAATGTGCCTTGTTTCACGACATGTGAGTGTGTGTTGTGCTCCTTTCCTTGTTGTTGAGCTTCCGCATCAATTCTTTTCCGTGTTTTACACTTTGACACCCAAGCCAGCGTACTAACAGGAAAAGGACAGCCCAGTTCTTTACCATTAACGTTCTATTCATTTTCTTTGCACGAACGAGAAATAGAGAGCGGACAGGATAATGAGTTTAGAGGGGTAGGTTGAGACGGAAAATACGGAAGTAGCGAAGAGCGAAGCAAAAAGCCTGCTTACTTGCTGGGAAATATTGAGAAAATATTCAGAATCTTCATGTGTGCCAACTGCCAAAAGGAACGCCAACTCGTGCAGTATTTTCATAAAACTTGTCTTGTTAGATTTTTTGGATGGAAGTTCGTAAAGATTGGAATATGCAAGAGAAAAGTTTTTATGCTGATGCTAAAAGCAAACCCACATTGGAAAGTTAGTTCAGAGAACTTCTCATTGCGAGAAAAATTAGGTAGTATCGTTACAACTTAAATTAAACGAAATACCATGTAGCAATAGCGAGAAAGCACAAAGCCCGGCAGCTCATCAAAATGTATTGTTTTGGACACATCATCATCGCCATGATGTCCAGTCAAGTTTCGGGATTGGCAGGCTGTAAAGTGTATTTTTATGCATGACTTGAGCTGTATTTCTCCTCCAGCAATATATTTCTTGCTTTCTCCTATTCCATTTTTTCTCCAACTCAAACAAAACTCACCACCAGTCCGTTTATTCTCCAATTTCCTCTTTCTTTCCCGTTCAATTTTCGCTTTCTACAAGCCTGAGGAAATTGTTGAAGGAAAGAGAATACATAAATACGGTATCACCGAGCAGAATACAAAACTCAAATATATTTTTCATGTACTTCTATCTGCTATGCGACTCTGCTGCAGAGTATGATTTTCTATAAAGTACAGGCTTATCCCTTGCGTCTCACTGGCTGAGTGCATTCTAGTAGAAATGAGCTTTTTTCGAAGCCATTACATCGGAGTCCGCGATTCCAGAAAACTTACTAAAATCTAAGGGTTATTTTGGGAAAGATAAAAAGAGAAATCCGCAAAAGTAACGACAATGATCAATAAGGTTAGAGAATGAAACGACACAGGATAAGTCGTAAAGCAGTGCAGTCGATATAAAGGGTACTCACATTGGTGTACGTCAATATATTGACCATATATTATTTTGAAATTTGCTTTGCTGCACCAAAACATAAAAATAAGTACGAAAGGCACATGTCGTTTATTGAAAACACTATGGCTGAAACTTTAAGTGGATAAATTCAAGTCTCTTTAACTCTCAAACTTGATTTTCACTCTCTCCGCTGATTTCCTTATGATGTTTTGATCATGTCATCGCTTCTTTTTCTTCCTTTCCGTCAAATAACTGAGTGGTATAATGCAAGTAGACTACAAAATGAACATAAATTGTAAAAAAATATACATCTTACCATTGCCCCATGCTGTCCTGTACAGCCCATAACGCAGTTATTAGAAGTATACTTTTGATTTTTATCTCTTACAGACTTTCGTGAACAACCGAAGACTGTGTGGGGATCACCCGGAAACAGTTTCCAACTTGGACGTGCTCCGGTTTGGCTATGATATCCATTTCATACATAACAAAATCGCAAAACCAACAGAGTAAACTCTTACAACTATATAGTAGTAGTGGGTTGGTAGAATTGTAGTTGATGTGATTAAACAGATAACTCTTTCTATTTCATCATATTAACGCTTGGTGCTTGTATGCATGTGGGGACTCCTAAATACTTTTTTGCTTCTCACTTGTTCATCTGCTGCTTGTCTACCCGATTTTCAGCACGTTGTCCCGTTTATCTGGCTGGTTGCAAGGTAAATGTTAAAGAGCAAAATAACATTACGAAGATTTTTGTATCTTATGGATGTACTTGTTGGTTGGATGATCTAGTTTATCCACCGCAAACACGCATGCACTTGGTTTTATCACTCAGTTTGCATGAGCTACTGACTGCTTCAAGTACTGCATTTAGTTCAATTTTCATGTGTTTTTCGTTGTTATCGTCATTTCAGTAGAGCGTGTTCGGTTTTTTCCAGCAGTGTTATTTTATTATTTGCTATTTAAGTGTTTAAAGGTTCAAAGTGCAAATTGGCTTTTTGAAATCAGCGTCGTCAGTTTGCTCTAGCTCAACTTCGTTAGTTCTTATGCCCTATATTTGTTTAATTGTTTTGTTTAATTCAAATTCAAAGTACATAATACCTACATTGTAAACAGATATGTAATCATTAAACATTGGCATTGGTCACAAAGTTTTTGTGAAGCTTTTTAGTTAAAATGCATATTACACTTAATTTTGGTACAAACCAATCAACAGAAAAATCAATCGTTGATTTACTCAAGTGGGGAATGTGCAAATGCATCCTGCATCCTTCCGCTTCATTATGACATTTTGGCATGTCTGATTCCTTTTTATAACAAGGAAACATTCGGGTTTACTAGTGTATAATTAGTGGTATTATGAAACCATATCGAATGAATGCAAGTTAAGGATTTGTTAGGTTGAGTTTCGCCATATCTGCAGGTTTCTGTCTTTGATGTGATTTGTCATCTTTTTTACTGCAAAATACATAGTGTTAAGCATTATAGATAGACCGAACCTTATTTTTAAAACTTAAAAGATATGAATTTATAGATAGGAAACTTCATCAGTTCAAGTTGTTAATATCGTTGTGTAATCACTATAATGGCAGTGTAGATGATGTCACAAAAGGGAATTTTCGCACCTCTTCAGATTATATACGGATGTTAAAATCTATTAGATACGCACTCAGTTAAATAGTAATAGCAGACACGTGTATTTAAAACGCTGACCCAACTCGTTGGTTCTTCTTTCTCAACCCGTATTTAATCTGGTGATAAAAACCCTCAAGAAAGTGATCACAGATTTGATTAACTAACAAATGCAGTTGACTCGTTGACTGACACATGCGTGAATTGCAAAAATGTGAATTGAATTGCACCTGCTTTCTGCTTTAAAACGGAAATGAGATAACTTTGCTGCTTAGTCGAGTAAATCTCTGGTTGTTCCGCGGTGAGGTAATTGGTGCATATTTGAATTTTTAATTGATTTCCTTTCATCTCTAAACCGTGGGTACACAAATCATTGTTTGTTGGTTACAATTACATCTCTATACTCAAACAACTGCTATTTTGGAAGATTACAAAGAAAGAAGATGGAAAGCTTGGGTGGCATAAATGTTTGGTGAAGCCTACTGAGTGCTCATGAATGACTAATTAGCCCACAAACCTCCCTCACTCTTATTTCACAATCTTCACCAAAATCATTATCAGGGAACCGTTAAAAGATTTGAAATGACAAAAGACGCATTGCGAAAGAAAGCGTGCAACAGCCATGCATCGCTGCTTTTTATTATGCTGTGAGTCTCTTCTAACGAACGGATCAGAAAAGTTGACTTGTTATCATGAAAAAGTGGAGGTAGCCACAGAATAAACCAGCAGAGACAGGGCTTTGTTCTGCTAAATCCTCTAATAAAAGCAAAGTTTTCTGCGAATAATGCACAGAACTCATTATGTATTACGTACCGCAACGCAACATAGCTTAAATAATGCAAAGAATTTGTGATAATGTAGTTGTAACATATGTTGTTGATAATGTTGGTAGGGGGCTATAAGAACAACAGTTATCTCTAAACAAGAGCAGTCAAATAATTATTTTTAGTCAGACATTCAAAATATCACGTTGACATAAGAACTATAAGGGCGACTTTTGAAGTATTTAGCACAAAAATGATTATTGTTTCCATGATATCGGCTAAATTCATTATTAAGGATTTTAAATTGGTTCAAATTTGGTACGATATATTCCAGATGAAAAATTCTACATGTCCAAATATTTTTGCGTGCTCATATTCTAAGAATTGCACTTGACAGTACTTTTACACAATTGATAACTGTACAAGGCATGCATTGACATATGTACTAGTACATTGAATGGAAGTACAAAGCACATAAGTTTTCACACTCTAACTTTGATACTTTACCAAAATACGCCTTTTAGTGTTAGTAAATTATGGATGTGTAGTATAGATGCTTGATTACTCAGTGAAATTGTATTGACTAAAACTCTGACTTGCGCGACCAGAATTACCTACTAATATGTCTACCGGTATGACATAAGGCATAACAGAAAATATAACAGATAGATAGTATCTAATTGGAGAAATACGGAGGAAAATTTGTTTAACTATCTTCTTGAGCATTATCAATATTTATTATCAACTATTGCCGTCATCATTTACTGATGTTGCATTTCCGGCAACAATAATCACAATTACATATTATATCTTATAGTTTGTTGATCATTGTTCTTACTCAAAACTGGCAATTCAAGTATTACAAATAATATATGCGTTTACCTATAATGTTTAACGAGAAGCGAAATAATAGCATACTAAAAAGCTATCATTAAAATTACTGTTATGTTTACTGTAGTCATTCACAAAATTATTCTGTCACTGACTTTACGGTTTCAATCCTTTGTAATATGCCAAGTAATTGTGCATTTTCAATTAAAGCCAAATCATTTGTAAAAATTCATTGATGTTCAACATTCAACGTAGACAAAGGAAAGGTACTCACCATAGTCACCATAGGCAATTTTCTAAAAATAGTCAAAAAGAAGAAGTATGGCACATTGTCTAATATTTTATCAAATGTATTTTCACTATAAAGCAAGTACAAAAACATTGACAGTTTACCGCGGTGTATAGCTCATAATTTATTTTCATCTTGGACGGAAGTGAACAAAAAATTCCAATGACACTATCAACCATATTTTTTCCGTTTTGACTTGAGCTTACTGCTTCGTTTTCATCTTGATTAAGATAAGTGACGTTGTTAGTGTTTTTGAATTGAGTTGTTGTTGTACTGAAGTTCGATCAAACGTGAAATGCAAGCTATATTGCAACCAAAATAGTAATGAAAGATTGCCGGCTTCACACACCATCAAATCTGCACATAGTTTTCATAAATTATAATTTGAAAGTTATGAATGTAAAAAGAACTTTACAATGGTCCTGAAACAACTTTACAACAAAGACAATGGTCCTGAAATATTTCTCGCTTTCTACCTTGATTTGCTGTTTGTCACGTCTTTCATGAAGCTAGTAGAGTAGTAGTAGCTGAGTTGCTGTTTTTTTTTCATTTCTACAATCTACAATACAAAGCATGAAATCTGTCCAATAGTCCAATTGTGCATCATGCTAGGTCACTGATTAAGTGTCCGGTACACTCTAGACTCTAAATCAAGCCTAAATATGCAAATCTGGGCAGTTATTATATTAGTCATATTAAAAAAGGAAAAGTAAATTGTGTGTAAGTAAGTGGTAGAGGGATGATTGAACTTTTTTATCAAATTGAATTACATGAGTTCAACCGATAGCAAAATGGCAAGTCTTCACTTACATACATTCATTTGCATGACAAATATATTTCAGCCTAAAAATTAAGAAACTAAAAACTAGTTTATGAGTAAAACTTCATTCATTCTTCAGAAGCTCTGAAGAATGAGCTTAGTAAGAATAAGAAGAGAGAACAAAACAAGAAAAGCAGAAATAAATGAGTGCATGTATGCTTGGGACCACGGTATGTATGTAATTGTATTTGTTCCGCGAATCAGGATATTATGAACTTTGGAATTTTCCATATTC
Source organism: Entomobrya proxima (assembly GCA_029691765.1). NCBI lineage: Eukaryota > Metazoa > Arthropoda > Collembola > Entomobryomorpha > Entomobryidae > Entomobrya > Entomobrya proxima. Next base: position 15,274,823 of record CM056171.1, on the reverse strand, counting down.
ATTCTACAAGTTATGCTTTTCGTTTTCCCATTACAAAGTTCATGTAGAAGTTCTCATGTATAACTTAAAGTCAATTGTGTATATGAGCAATATGAGTAATTTACATATTTCCCATTAGTTTAATTCAACATGGAACTTTATAAAAAAAACTTCCAACACTACTCGGGCTTAACCAATTAAAATTTATATCAATTTAAACTGGCCTGAGAAGCATCGCATTCACTAAAATGATACATCGCTTCCGTCGCTCTTCAAACATCTGAAAGTGAAGCTCGTAATAAATAACATTTTGTATTTTGGAATTTTACAACACAGTAGTTCAACAATTGCATTTGTTATTGGTGCTGGTAATATAATAACTGCAAGGCAAATGAAGTCAGAATTGAAAAGATGTAATTATACAATTGATCGATACATATTGATCTAGGTAATATTCATTGTGACGGTTAATAATGAATTAATTGCAATTAAAGTAGAGGTGTCGTATCTATGAATCTATTTTCACAATTGACAATAGAAAATAGAGTAAACGCTAGCAAATTCTTATTTTATTTGGCAGCTGGCAACGCCTACCATAATAGCAAAACCATAATGCTAAACGCAAATGCATCGCGACGATGCGTTTGATCCTTATAGTTTCATTTTCCCATACCACACATCTACAGCAATACGGAATACACCTATATAGTATGACACATACATTAATCTGCGTTTGCTATGTAAATCCTCACATCTATCTAGTCGATAGTTTCACAAGAAAAGCTAGCAAAATAGGGAAGGATTAATTTAGTGATAGTAGAGTAGGAGCTGATTCTAACCGCGGTATTTTTAGGAGTACGCGTCAGCAAAATAGATGACCTAAATACGATTCCCGTGCAAAGTATTACGAGTAACACCACCAGAACTACTTGTACAATATAGTACTAGTTTGGTTTGCACATATTGAATGTGTCAAACCAAAGGTGTTTTACTTGTTAAAAAGTGTGGTATTCCATTCTGCATGCTGAACCGTCAACGCATTTATTTTATCTGATGCAAATTGCTGCGTAAACGAAACACGGAATGACTACACCGCGCAGCATTATAATGGTGGTGACTTTGATGATGATAGGAATTGCATATTGTTATTTTTATTAATCGTTTCCATTAAACTTGTGAAAACGAAGCTCTACGTGTAATCAAGATCACCGGCAGGAAAAGCAAATTGTGTTTTTACTTGCAACTCCCCTGCGATACTACATGTACCAGCAATAGTAGTACGTTCATAAATGCAAAAACAAAAGGAAATGTACTAAAGCAAAAAACACTGACATGCGTCTGTTTGCTTGTTAATTAAATTTGCTTGCTAGCTACTAGCTAACGAGTTCTCTACTTGCCATATCGTATTTTTATTTAAAATGCGACAGTCTGTACCGCTAATGATGCATATTAGGGAAAATATACATGGGTTTATGTAAAAAGATAGTACTTTTTGTGCATATATTATCACTGAAAAATTTTCATTGTATAGTTTTGAACTGTAAGGAACAACGTGAGAATAGCAAAGCAGTAGAACGGAAGGTGTTGTTAATACTGCCACCGATAAATGTACGGTGTACGCTCGCTAAACTACAACACATTGCGTTCAAACACGTCATTACTCCAGATAAGATAATGTAGGTAAAACGAAATTCGCAAAAAACTTGGCTGAAAACTGATCTCATTTTAAGTGCAATCACACAATTTTTAATATATTTCCTTTTTTAACTTGGCTTACTTGATCTTGTGATTTATCAATACTTGAACTTGCAGAATATTCACACATTAACTTTAGGTTAACTGGCATAGTGAACGTGTTTGCGATATGAAAAATTCGAAGAATAAGAGCAGAATGATAGCTGGCATTGCAAAAAGTGCATTCAAAATAAAGTTTCAGATTGTGGTTATTTCCTCATTTCAAATAAATGGGCATATGTAAGTGGTATGTTGTTGCTTTGTTCACTTCTTCTCTCATCATCACTAAGCGAGTTCTGCCTTGCCCGACGAGGAACAAAAACCGCCAGATACACTCTAAAAATCGCACAAACCTTTGAGTTACTTGAAAGCAGTTTTGAAACCCTAAATGTTTACGTGGTGTATATTGGCCATGTATATGCTTATCTTAAACTTTAATAGGATATTGCGTTCAGTGAATTAAAGGTTTGAGATATAGAGTTTAGTTTACCGTAGTAGTGCACGAGTGGCACTGATAAGGACAATAATCCTATCATGGCAAAAAACCTCTCTCAATGCATTATTTTTAAGTGCGATTCTTAGTCGTAAGGAAACAGAGGCACGCAAAAAATGTGAAGGTGAGGTTGGATATAGTGGATGGATGAATATGAGTAAATAGAATGTTGTTGAGTGAGTGACTGGCGATTTGATAAAGATAGAAGCGAGAAAAGTAGTAGTAGTGAAATGAGTTTGTCGTCTCATTGTTGAGCTACTGCCGTATTCCTGTGCACGCCATCCTTTAAGCAAAGGAATGTGCTATTTTAACACGACAACGCGAGCTAGAAGCTCTATTAGAGAGAGTTAGTTGACTTGATCATCATCAGCATTTCAGCATGTGATGGATATGTAGTAATCTCATTTCATTTCTCTCATTTCCTTTTACTTTGTCAGGTAGGTACTACGCTTAATGCACTTAGCTCATTGTCAGATAGGGACACTATATAATGTGCATAAATACGAAATACGAATAGGTACGTACATACTTGAAACTGTTCTCAACGACCATGTCTTCGTCACAACACAATCGCATTATCATCATTATCTTTATCACTGTAAGATGACATGCATGCACGAAGTGGAAAAAAGAATGAACGACCGAGCCAGCCTCGTCTTGTTGTTGTTGTGTCATTTGAATTACTGCACCAGTCAGCATGCGAAAATAAGTTTTTTGCAGCTTTTTTTTCTTAAAAAATCCACGAAACAACAATACAAAGAGATGCCATCATTCTCTTTTGCAGAGAGTCTGAGTCTGAGAGTATCATCCAACCAAACCAAATTTATAGCTCTGCATAGGTAATTCACGTTAACATTATTATGATGCAGGTTTGTAGCTGCATTAACTTTAAAGAATTATTATTATTATCCCTTATTATCGTACCGTATCCTTTCTTAGAGAGTGCAGTAGTGCTTCTTCTTCGTTTTCATACACCACAATTCCAAAAAAATACAGTTTTTGTTCTTTAGATTCAAGAAGTGGTGGTAATAATAATGTAGCTCTGTGTGTACTCGAACAGAATACGCGTACTGACAGACAGTGTAGGTATTTCATTTTTAGGTCTGACTTTGTTTTTGGTAGCAGTGCAGTGGTAGTTCCATTTATGTTCTTCATCATATCATCAAAAATCATCATAACATCGTTGCACAAGTCGGCAAAACCATTTTTATAAAGCACAAGCAGAGAGCAGTTTTGCAGAGATAGTGCTAGAAAAAATACTATGAATGAAGAAAGAAAAGTATTCAGTATGACGATGAGAATGGTCTAAGAACTTTTTAGCTTTTCTGTTGTTCATTTCGCGATAGGAATGCAGATTGCAGATGTGAATAAAATTGAGCGTTGCAAGTATCTCAAAAGCAGTATAATTTAAAGGAAAAGCAGCCTTGCAAACTGGCGTAGTGTTTAAGAACGTTTGACATAGCGCTGTAAGTGCTTCGTGCACAGTGATGGTGGCAATACTTGCAGACTGACGATTTGCTGATTTCTAAAAGAAAATAATTACAAAGTTATTTCAAATTATTATCTTTGTTCATATATCAGTTTTGTGAATGTAGTATTGAAATTGGAAAGGAAATTATTCTGTGAAGGCACTTGATAAAATGAAGGTTTTTCCCGTGGTCCTTGGAGAGACATAGTTTTACTACTCATCTTCTGCTTCATTGGATAACTTGATTACTTTTTTTCTACGCTTTTGTATTAAAACCTTGTAGTGTTCCTGTAAATCATATTAAAAGCACCAGTGGCAATGCTTCATAACATATATATTGCTTTGCTAGCAAATAAAATTCTTACAACCGAAAACGACATTTGCAAATCGAAAGTATTTTCCTTAATTCTGAAATAAAAATGCGTGGTTCTTGTGAACACATCCAACATTGTACGAAATACGTAGTGCAAGTTTGAGCAGACCAGCCGGAAATGGAGCAGCAGTAAGAGGTGGAGAAGGACCATCCTCGCTACGTCCTACTTTGAACACTTTCAGCAGTAAAAGTGGCAATTCCCCATTTTCTGCCCGGAAATCGGAGCAACTCTTGTCGCGATCAATATCCACAGAAGATAACAATTGTGTTGGGAAAGGATTGCCTCCAAAGGGCACCACTGTGGTTGCTAGTGCTGGTGGTACAAGTGCTATACTTAAAAAAGGCGGAGGAAGTCCGTTTTTTCCGAGAAAGTCATTTCTAAGCAAGAAAAATAGTGATCCAGGTAGTGGAAGTGAAAGTCTGAATAACATTGTTGGATGTGGTGGACTATTCAGTGAACGACTAGCACAGTTTCAGCGGAGAAGCAGTGATGCAAGTGGTTTATTAAACTGTGCTCCAGCTTCGTCGCAAGCAACTGACATCAAACCGGAGAAGCAATGTGACAGATTCTCTCTGCAGAATACATCGTCATCCAACGTGATGCTGCAGGTAAGTTGAGACTCTGCACAAAAATCAATTGAATAATGTTGTGTCATTCAAAATTATGTGCAGAATGCTAATTAAAATAAATTAGTTGCGCATCAGAACGAATTGATTTGCAGGAGGGTTTTAATTAGATGAATGTATGCATAAAACGGATGTCGAATGTATAATGACAGTCACCTTGTCATTGACAGTGACTCTTCATTGCAAAAATCGCACAGGCAGGACAAAACGTAGAAGCATTTTTGGCTTCCTAAATTAATCGTGTAGGAAGAGAAATTGAGAAATTGTTTTTGGCTCACATGATATCTCATTCCTTTACATGAAAATTAAATTAAAACTGACTTTTATTTTGGCAGTGAATAATTTTCAACTTCAAGTACTAAAACGTACAAATCAACGTTGAACGTCATGTTTTGTGAAATTTAGTGCGTTTCGACGTTTAAAAAGGAAGGTGCGCGCAAGGTGATACATTAAGGCTTCAAGTAATTCAAATAAGTGGGTGGTTTGCTTGGTGGTGGGATTATTATCCTTCCATGAATAGTGCGCAGAATAAGCATTTTTAGAATTTGCATATAATATTTCTGTTTCACTGACGCAATACATTTTACCGTAAAAATGGTTACGGCGCCTACTCAGCTAGGTTCCAATCCAAGTTTTGAAAGTGTACATATGTAATTGATGAAAGTGATTAAGAGAGACAAGGAAAACAGATAACGCGCATGTATATTCAACGATATGCAAAACGCAAATGATGTACGTGTGGCAAAGAGAGGCTCAACATCAAGCTCGAAGGAAAAAGTCGGGAAAAGTGGTCAAATTTGGTCAATAAGAATCGATATTTTATTAGTATGACTCATCAGCCTACTTCTCGCTTCGCTTCTTTCTTTGGTGTTAGCAAGCAAAAAAATAATGCCTGAATTAGTCCTTTTTTGTCATCTTACTCAGGGCATAAAAACCATCGCCTACCTAGTCTTTTCTGTGGCATTTTTGCAAAAATATGTGTAGTGCTGCTGCATATTTAATTAAACGTTTCCACAAATTCCACGTAAAGAACCCATCTATCGTCAACGTGAACGAGCAATTTATATTTTAAGCCCAAATGGAGTGTCATGCTATGCTGTAGGTAGCAAGTAAATACAATTCATTAGGCAAGCCTATTATTACATATATCTCATGTTTGTTTGCTTCAGGCTTTTGTGAGAATTGAACTCTTTTTGCTAAAGTTGTTTCAACTAATGTCTGCCGTAACCTTAAAATTCCCACCTGTTTGATTTGCCATGCACGTACGGCAATGACTTTTAACAGTCTACGTTTGTCGCTGTTCCGATGATGAAGGCTGACATTTCCTTCATCAATAATTGTTATCATCACTAGCTTAACTTACAAATGTTACCAGTCTCTGGTTATTCATACCAACCAAGCCATTATACCATAGTTGTATGTAGATTTTGTAGATTATACTTTTAATTGTTGAATTTGGTATTGATGAAAAAATGGGTGTTGTGATCGATAAAACAGAATTACCTATTATTGCACGACAAGATTATAGGTTTAAATAAAGTCTTATGAAAATATGAAGCAACAATGGGATTTAGTACATCCTTGCACATTGACAGTAGCACAATCATTTTGCTGGTGTCATCCGTATTGTTGCCCCTCCTTCTCTTACGACTAATCTATAAATTAGTACCATTTCTCTCTACGGTGACACCATCGTCCTCAGAAACGCAACAATACACGGTAGGGAATAATTTTAATGGTGTGATAATTACAGGATGAGAAAATATTTATCACTCCTATCACTATAATTATCGTTATGTTCGATCCTCATGAAAACAATTAATCGGAGTCCCAGGGATTTATTGCTATTGTACACCTCTATAATATGCTGTATGTTATGCGATTATTGGTTTAGTCAGAAAAATATTGACGTAGGGTAGAGAAAAGAAATGCATTGTTCAAAATTGAATCATAATCAAATCATTAATTTAAAACAATTTGTGTATTTTAAAGGGAGCGCGAAGTGGAACGAGTGGTGTCTGTTCTCCTTCCTTGACTCTGGACAGTGGCAGAGGGTCTAGCTCTGCCCCCTCCAGTCCTGCAAAAGAAATGAGTCCGGTACAAATGATTGCCGCATCCTCCAATGCCATGAGCCCGACAAGTGTGGCAGGTGGGGGAACTGGAGGTTCATCTTCCATTGGAACGTCTTCCAGCCAGAGTCACAATGCGTCGCCAGTTTTTGCGAGAAAATTATCTCGCCCCATGGAGTACTTATTGGGCCAGCAGAATAATACATCTAACAGTGGTGTAATCAATACGGATGCTAGTTCCCATGATTTTAGTGTGGATCCTGATTATAGTGCAGGTTTACCAAGTGGAAACTATACAAGTTTTTGCAGTGGAAGTGAGCCAATAAGTTTTGCCACCAGTGGAAGTGCAAGTAGTGCCAACAACGCAAACAATCATAGTGCTTCGTCAAAGAGTCTGAATTTGAATTGTGGCTTCCCAAGTAGTGATTGTGAGATATTGCAAATCACGGAAGACTTTGATGAGATTGTAGAGAGGAAAGACTCGTTAGAGGAAGACGAACAAAACGTGCAAATAGAAAATGTTGGTGATAATAATGGCGATAATTGTGGGCAAAAACAACAGCAGGCTGTTGTTCAGCCCCAGTTTCTGGTTGGAGGTGATATTATGCAACCGGATCTGAATGTGCCAAATGAAGTGTTTGGTCCACTGAGCCATGCCGAAATCTTAAATAGAAATCATGGTATAGTTTCCAATGTTGTCACCTCTGTGGCATGTAAAAGTAAGGATAACAATCCTGCCACTCTCAGCAATAGTGACAAAGGAAATAATAAAAAGCCAGGTAAGAAAGTTTTTCATTTAAAAAACTCACTTCCGGTTTTAGTTTAGTATCAGGAACAAGCATTTTGTAGATAAAGACATCTATAGTTTTCACTTATCGTCTGTATACTGTATGCACATATTATTCACATACTTGCCTCTATCGCAAAATTGAAGACTGCATTGTTGCACTTTTTTCTCATTCCTGCCATTTATCTTTTTAAAAGAACTACATTTAAAAATTACCAAAACTTGTTATATATTTTTTTTTCACTTTTGCTTTGCTTTAATTTACTCCCTTGCTATATTCACAGTCGTCGCAGTAAAAAAATAGAGCACAACAAAACGCGCTGACGCGTTTCATCAATTTGCTTGTTCTTACACACTTTTTTATGTTAATTATTTCAAAACAACTTGCCACTAATTTCTTTTTGGCAAATTAACAGTACTGGTTGAGGGATACAACACAAACAGCAATCATCATGCACAAAGAGCACGTTCTTCAAGTGGTGGTGACGGTGGCGGGGGAAGCAATCGGTCCACTCCTTTGTCTGCTCTCTACGGCACTCCACATTGGTGGCCGGATTCACCACCTCCGGAGGAGAACTGCTGTCCACCTCCTCCTGCTTCATCCACTAACGCATCTCCGTTTAGAAAACCCTTTTTGCTCAACAACAACATCACCAACAGACTCAAAGGTAATTTTAGTCGGGAAAATGAAATGTACGCGCTTATGCAATGGGATTTGATAACAGCAGCTATAGGTGGTTCGCATTATTTTTAAAGAAACAACACCAAAAAGTCAATCTGCTGAACGATAGAGTAACTCGATTTATTGCTACGGCTTACTTTTATAACGGATGAAGGGATGATGATCATGACTGCCTACTTAACCAACAGTCCGTGTGATAGGGTTACCGTAATACCTAATTGTACGAAATCTGAATTTACTAAAACATCTTGCGATTACTGCGACTACAGATTTACGCTGATTTCAACATTTTGCGCTGTGTTCCTTACGAATATACCAAACAAGTGCATGAAAAATGCGACCGTTTGTTAAGCAGACATAACAAAAGCGCGTATAGCGGAATGAATGAAGGTCTGTTGAAAAAATAGAAATGAAGTATTAAGTTGGATGCACAAGCAGCAAAAACATTTAAATCGCTTGCACAAATTTTTTAACACTTCACGATTGCAAATGAACGCATTTTTTATTGCATACTTTACGACTGGCATAATCAGGACGAAAAAATCAAATAAAACAATGAGAAAATATGGGCTGTTCGTAATTTGCACTATACAAATTTTTTCCCCTTTTTTGAAGGTTATTTGAAGACTTCTCTTCAATTTGTCGTGCTTCATAAGTACTTTATTGAATAAAGTTTATTCAAATCAAAGTGTCTTAAAAATACATGGAATTGTAACAATTGACAAGTGCTGCATTGAAGTGTTTGTGCGTTTGCTTTTCCAAGCAGGGTGTAGTCCACTGCACTAATAGTTCTTTTCAAGCAGTAATAGTGAGTGAATGTACAAATGGAATTTCAGTCTCAAATTTTTCGTTCACTGACAATCTTAATGTTAATGTGAGGGGATTTTGTTCAGCCTTCCAACTTCAATGGAAGTATGGATATGTATGGAAGTACGTACTCCTTTAAGCGATAAAAACTCAATTCGCTTTCAGTTTCAATAATAAATAAAATTTGTCAATTGTCAGGAGATTTTACAGGAAGAACAGCTTAAAAAATATTGATCCGCTTGTATTCAAAAATGTAAAATGACAGAAACATTCACTAAATCCTATTATACGCAGCAATTTACAAGTGAATAACTGAAGTGTGTTGTGTATTGCATGAATCATTAAATGCCTGTAAACATGTGAATACAAAATTAAGATTTCGTTTTTCTTTAAATTTTATTCAACTAACTGATTACATAGTGCCAAGATGCAAGCTTAGCCAAACAAAATCTTGCTCAAACCTTCGAGTAAATATTTGATGGTCCACTGAGACTGAAATGCACAACTAAGCTGCAAAGACATTGGTACCCAACAACATCAAGTCAAGTAGGCAATGATATTCTATGCTGCATGGCACATCGCATAAGAATTTTAAAAGCCAACAGTTCATGTAGTGTAGTGTAGAACTTATCGTTTGACTCTCTAGAAACTGAACGCCATAGTTATAGAATAATGTTGCCTGATAGTCTGATGATAATCCTGCCAGCGACTTATCATCGTGGTAGTTTGTAGACTGAGTGAGTCATTCCGTTCAACACTACATGAATGGGTACTATCCGCAGTTCATTGAATTTTAGCTTAAAGTATCATTGTGCGTTGCAAGTTGCAGCATGTGTAGTTGTCAGCCAAAAGGTACTTGGGAAAGGCAAACCAAAGCACCTGTGCACTTAATGTTTGTACATCGTATCATTTTAGCAAACGGATTAGCTCGGAATATCCACATCGGTATTTGTACTACAAACTTTTAGTACTTACTTCATACAACACCTTCTACTTCAACTATAATACTATAGTAGGCTGTCATGCGTTTACAATCATTTATGAATAAACCAATTGAATTGAAACCGTATATCAGTTTGGTCAGCAGCTTGCCACGCATCAATGTGACTTATAATAGCGCATGTCAATTTAAAGAATTGATTTATGTTATTGTATATTATGTGCAATGGCAATACAATGGTTTGCATATTGCATTGCCTAATCATTTGACGATTAGATTATTAAATGTATACTGCGGACAAGTATTATCTCTAGAGATGTATGAACACTGTACACATACGCTGGTACATACCTTGCTGGCAGGTGTCATTTTTGCAATTTTTCTTTATAGCCGTAATTAAGAAGATACAGTTGTTATCAGCCACATCGTCAATGAGAGTTTGACACTTCGGCTACACACTTAGGATATTATTTAGCTTAAGTTTTTCTACCAGAATATTTTACAAATAAAACGAATTTATTGTTCTATACAGAAAATTTCTCGAGCCCGTTGGCAGACCCCGTGAAAGATTCGAGCTTGGAGAGCACATACAGTCAGCAGAGTGGTAGTCAAAACATCACACCCTGTTCTCCAGCACCTCCCCTTGGGTCTTTCTCGTCTTTGGAGGGAAACAGCACTGTTAAAGCACCAGACATGATGTCGGCCGAAGTGAAAAAGCCTACGCCTATGGCTTTCACCATTGACTTTAATGACGGTAGTGATGCTGTGAGTGGCGGTGCTGTGTCAAGTGAAGCTGTAGAAGCGAAAAAAGCAGCGATAGCCGAAAGACTGAGCAAATTTGCCCCACGTCACAGACGAAACGCGAGTTTGACAAAAAGCGATGACGCAGTGGTGGGAACCACAGAGCCATTCACAGCGTCATCATTGCCAAAACAGACCAAATGTAGTAGTGGCAGCAATTCTTTGGGGCGAACGAAGCAACACCAACAAAGGCAGTCAAGCGTGTCGACTGGTGGTGCTGAGTCATCGTCGTGGTCGAAAAGCGCATCACTCCCCAAGAAAATCTCAGCTTCATGCGCTGGCAGTGCCAGTATCATCAGCAAGCATCCCAGTGGTGGAAGTAACAATGACAGTGGGTTAAGATCCTTGAGTCCAGACACAATCAGTAGCACCACATCTTCATCGTCCAGATCTCGTCCTTTGGGGGACTCTACCAAAAGTGTACCAAGTTCTGTGAAAAAGACTTTTCCCACTGGGGACATCAGTAATTCCAGTGCAATGGGGAGAAAATCTGGCGGAGGAAACAGTAGCAAGCCAAATGGTAGTAGAGGAAGTACTCCAGTGACAAGGAGACTGCCCAGCGATAGCCTGCGGAAAGGCTATCAGCAAGAAGACAAGGCTGACAACATTACCCATGCCAAATTGAATGACTTATCAAAGGGTCCAGTAACCGTAGGAGTAAAAGCTTTATCACCCTCCTCTCCTGTGGACAAGGAGGATACAGTGAGCGAGGCGGGTACTTACACCGTTGAGAAGGAAGGACCAGAAGCTATCACTGCCAGGGAAAATATTGAGCAAGTGTTTGGACTGAGCGGGGATGAAGAAATGGACAAAGAAAACAATTTAGAAAGCGCAGCAAGAGCCAGTTCCAGTGATCTTAACAAGTCATTTGTGGTTGGAAGTGCAGAGCCTGGTACAAGGGACTGGGTTAGAGAATGGGCAGAACTGGCTGCGCAGCAGCATCAGCAAAAGAAGCATCAAAGGCCCGAGATGCCTGATTCTCAATATTTTCTTCGTGAGACAGAAACCCTTGTGTCGGCAATTCAGGAGCGGGTCTCCAAACACATGAAGTCGGGGATTTCGCCCAGTCCGGGAGCAGCAGGTTCTGACTCTGACGAGGACGAGCCCACGCTTTCTCATCACACACCAGTCAAGTCACAAAGCCAACACAGCACTCCAACGAATACGAACAAGAGAAGACCACCCTCCCGATCCAGCCCGTTTCACCGAGAGAGTTCCGTGCTGTCAGATTCTGGGTATGCTATAGGCTATCAGTCGGATAGTTCTAACGAGGGCTCTGCTCCCATTTCGAGCACCCACCCGCAGATTCGTGCTCGTGGTTCTGACCCTTTAAGCCAAAGCCATCCACATGGCATCGTAACGAACAAAATGAACAGGGCATTTAAGTAAGCTTACTACTTACTAAAAAAATTAATACATTTGACCAATTTGCCTTTTACATAAAAGCCAACCGTTTAATGTTTTAATACATAACGTTATTTTACAATTTTACTTTTTATCACGTTTTTAACACAAACTCACCACAAGTTTATAAATACTGACACAAGAAATCTCTCACTCATTCCAAACCCCCAATGCATTTTGTTCATTTTTAAATGTAAAAAGAGCACCTTGTTACTCTATTTGTACTTTTTCAAATATTTTTATGATATTTTTTGCAACTATAGCCAAATAAGTCTTGATTTTATGTCTTCTAAACTTGTTCTAATTTATGGGATTTTTATCTCTGTTCCTCGTTGCCTGCTTTATACAACGGCAACAGCATCAGAAGGGGAGGTCGCACTTTTGGATACGAGTCAACTTCATCAACTGAGCCCCTGCTGTTGATGAATAGCCAGCAGAGCATGACTGCGTTACCGTTGAACAATGCTCGTGGAATCTCCCCTAAACCTGCACACCAATTGAATACTCTGGCCAAGTGCAACAATGTTGGCGCAAACAACTCATCGGCATCCCCACATTTTGCACGAAATGACGGAGGTCGTTTCAGTCTTAGAATGCCCAAGTCGCGAACGCCACCAGCACAGGTGAAGCTCTTAAGAAAGGAGAAAAACTTTAATTTGATTTTAGAAATTGTTTCATTCGTTGCATATTCTTTTTCTTCAGATGCCTCCACCTGCCCCAAGACAAAATTCGTATTCCTTAGGAGGCGGATCTGGGGAGCCTCATGGAAGAGTGATGGTAAATGGTCATCGATCAGACAGTCGGGAGAATTCGGTTGGTAGTAATGGAGGTAGTACTAGTGGCAAAAAATATCCAATAAGTGGAAAAGTGCAAAATAATGGAGGTGGGCCCGGCAAAAAATCCGCTTCCGGAAACAGGAGCAATTCTACACTAACGGCAAAAGAAGTAGAACTTGCGAATTGGAAAAGAAGGAAAAACTATGATCCCATGAAGGCAGCGGCGGAAGGAAAGAAGAACAAAAAGAATGGTGTGTCTTCTGGTACGGAGAGTGGAGTTGAAGAAAACGTTTTGTTACCTACAATCCCCAGGTAAGTTAATTTAATATATAATGCCTTCAAAAATATCCTTATTGATATGACTTACTTATTATTCTGGGAATTTTCAGTCCAAAGGTAAATCGAAGGGAAGCAATGTTGACAAAATCTTTATCATTCCACCAAGAAAGCTATAGTCCGAAATGTGCGTCCGAAGACGAAGACATGATCTACATTGTGGATGAAATGGACAGTTCTCCCTCAAACTCCCCAAATCATCAAGGAGGAGGTGCGGTAATGACCAGATCGTATCAGGAAGATGTTATGTACTATGGATTGTCCGGTTCTGCAGCATCCATGAGACCAAAAAGCAAACTAGAAGTAAATCTTGCTATAACTTTATTTGCGCGAGTACGATTTTTTGTTTACGTAAGAATTTTGAACATGAAAACGTCTTTGTTTTTGTTATAATATAGGCTTTGGACAACCTTGTTATTGCCACAATTCACAGTCTTTCCAATAAAGTGCGAACATCTTCAAGACATCTCCTGGAAAAGTTGCAGTAAGTTTATAGTCAACTAACTGTTGTAATTTTAGTAGTCAAATTCATTTAATAATGCGTAATTAATTTTAGGACGCAACATGCTAATGATGAGAACGGTGCTCTGCTGGAGGAAATGGTATCTCAACTAAAAGAACTGGAAGGACCCTCAAGTATATCATCGCCAAACAAAAGTCCCTCCCGCGAGTTGTCGGGTACCCTTAAGAATCTTAAGAAACTGGAACAAGTCGTATTAGGTATATATTTGTATGATTTTATTTAGTTCTTAAATGAATTCGAAAGATTTAATAGCAAAATACCATTTTATTAATTACGTTTTTAGTCCTGGATAAAGTACTTTGTGATGGGTTTGAATCCGATATCAATGGTTGAATCCTGGAATCCAGTGCTTTTGAATGTGTCACGTTCAAGCAGTGCAGAAATTTAACTGGACTGTTTTTCATTAATCACAATTACCTCACCGCCGGAGTACCTTTAAGATAATCGGAAAAGTTTTCGCTCATAATATAATCTAAGATGACGAATCATTCTCGCTGAACTGGAGTAGCTTTACGTATAAACTAGGAGATCTAGCATTACCAAGTATGGATGTTTATTACTATGAAATAAAAAACTAAATACCTACACATATTATTATGAATTGTTGTTTTACATTTTACGCACGCAAAAGTCATTATTTGAAGTTTGAAAATGTATTTGTTTATGTATAAGCTTACGCTATTAGGTATTTGTTTTTAGAAGCAGAATCATCAAATCGTATATGTGTGTGATTTTAGAGAAAGTGTTTTTGTGGCTAGTTATCGACTCTTTTGGAAACAATTGTTTAGAACAGTTTAGTTGTTAAAAAATATTTTGCACTGACTGACAGATTGCCTCTGCTTACAACAAGAACAACCTCCAAATCAGCCACTTTTACCAGCCGAAGCTGGAAGATGTCCAAAGATGGAACTTTAATACCTGTGTTTTACGTCCTAGTTTTTATGTCCAAAAGTACCTAGATAGTTATAATTTCGAGAGTGAAACCGTAGAACTTTTCTGTACTTTTGGAGACAAAAATCTCTAGTTTTTCTTCTTTTACAAAATAAATATTTACTCACACACAAATTCTTACACAATATATATCTCGCATAAACATTGAGTGATCGTTAAGAAAAGAATTAATACAAATACAAGTATTGAGTTACTTGAATTTTGCTATATAAGTACGAGAGGAGTAATAAAAAAATAAAAAGAATACTAAATGAAAAAAAATATCTGAGAGTTTACCCTGATTTTTTTAAATGCATTTTATCCTGTACTCCCAATGAATCTGGAATATGAACATACAACATAATAACCAACGAATATCAACGGATAACTCCTACATCCATATTGTTACGGACTTTAAATTTTTATTTATCAGTGCCAGTTTGTTGGTTTATGGTTGCCAATAACCTGTTTCAAAACTAAAAGCTACATGACAACAAGAAGCAACTTGGAGATGCATGGATTCAATCTTAACAGCAGCCTGGCAATGTTTAAACTCATTTTGCAAGGCTGCAATTAAAGTATTTCCAGAGACTTAAAATATTCTGAATGATTATAATTGCTTGGTTATATACTGTACATGATTCTTTGAAACACCTTTGTTTTCATGTTGCACAATGCCCCATTACAGTATAGTAGCAAGGTAAATGTGCAAAGTTTTATCGCTTGTACGCAACGGCCGGAGAAACTCTAATTAGTTACATTACTAAATAGACATCCAACAAACATATTTGATGATTCATGATGATCTTGGAGCTACTAAAAGT
This sequence comes from Entomobrya proxima, assembly GCA_029691765.1. Classification (NCBI taxonomy): domain Eukaryota; kingdom Metazoa; phylum Arthropoda; class Collembola; order Entomobryomorpha; family Entomobryidae; genus Entomobrya; species Entomobrya proxima. The sequence continues at coordinate 15,259,270 of CM056171.1, read as the reverse complement.
AGGTCTCATGCATTAGTTTTGCATTGGTCGCATGGTTCGTATATTTCATGATGACGGCATCAGCAAACATAAATGTTTATGAATTTTGATAAAAATTGCAATTCCTTCGTATAACTAGCTGGGTTTGTACAACATATTCTTAGATTTTATTGAAACAAAACCCAACATTATTGGCAAGTTGTTATACATCCATAAATCTGTTTAAAGAAAACAATTTAGTGTTAATAAATGAGACTTCACAGCAACAATGTCCTCCCGCAAGTAAATTAACTTCATAAGTAAACATTCGTAAACCCATACTCTCCAGTCTTTTGAAAAAATTGACAACCATGTCCGCCTTTGGGTTGGTACCATTAACATCCCAATTAACTACATGAACCTCCAGCAAGAGTTGCCCGAAAGGTAGTCCAATTTCGTCATTTTCTGGAAAGTCATCCATAATCTTGTTTAAGCTTTTAAACTCTGCGCCTTCCACATCCACTTTTAGTATGTCAATCCACTGATGGTCTCCATTTTCCTTCATCAATGACTTCAGGGTTCGGTAGGATCCCGCATCCTTTGCATCAATGCCCAACTTTTTGAAGTGAACGCGAGAATTGGTAGATTTCAGGGGCTGACCAATTACGTCCACTGTCGGGTCGTAAGCATAAACGTCACAATGAGTACTGGCTAGCACTTCTGCTTCAAAAGAAGAATCCTTGCTAACTCCAAATGAGTAAACGAGACAATTAGGCAAGGATTGGGCGACCCCATCGGCATGAAGTTTGCCAAGATTGTTTATTCCACAGGTCCATTTTCCCCCGTCTTTCGGTGCTGGTGCTCCAACTCTAAGGAGCAGTGGTTGTGGGCATGAAAAACCGGGTTGCATGCTATCCCAGAAACTTCGTCCATATTTTTTGGAACATGCGCTAAAATCAGAATATTTGAAAAAGAGATTTGCTTTTTGATTTGAGGTCCCGAAACTTGGGACAAGTTGAAAATTTGTAGAAGGACCGTGGAACAAAGTATGTAGGAGTAACAACGTGAGTGTAAGCAGAACTATGAGTTTTACTATCCACACGAACAAAGGGAAAAGCGAACTGCTGCTACGTATAACTGAAGGAGACTTCATTATTGGTTACGTCACTTGTGGCCAAGTTTTTAATTGAGGGTTTGCCAATTGTCATATAAAATAAATGATAAATGAATTTTTATGTTAGTGATTAAAATCGAAACGGCAGATTACAACCCAATTTATGCCTAAGCTGCCAAAGGACTGTTGCAAGAAGCAAACTGCCAAATATCAATATCATGAATTCCGTCATGTCTCTGGCTAATTGTATTGAATTTAAATGCTCTTCAATACATGTGACAACGAACACTCTATTATTCAACCTACTTTTGCACTTGAGCAAACAAAATTATACAATCAGATGCGGTTTTAAATTTCATTTACGTTTTTTAAAAACTGGGATGAACGTAATAGCAAGAGTTAATCCCAGAAAATAGTACATATTGGCATGCATGTACAGAAGTTTCGATAACCAAGTTAATTTCCAACAATCAAAACGCGATATCTACTAACAATTTAGTCAATTTAGAATGTTAGTCTGCGGTTTCCATTTATGATCCTCTATTCTTTATCGAAGATTCAAACGAAATATATTGAATGTTTATGGAATTCTTTAAATGCTGAAAGAAAGTTTGAAAGAACAAAGCACTTTTAGAAAATAAGCCAAACAGGAAAAGTGCTGATCTTGTGCTATCGTTATTTCATTGCTTTTGCATGTGCAAATTGCAATACTGCAGTGTATTCTCTTGTCTTAAGCTTAATTTCCAACAGCAAGTAACTAACCGGTCTTACCTTACACAACACAGCAGATTGACAAGCTTTGTTCATGTAAATTTACACAGCTTGTCTCCTCGAGCTATAACTTACACTTTTGCATATAGCTCGCGCTCGGCTTCCTACATCCTATGTCCTATGTATCCATTAATATTAATTTATGTAAGTTGTATTTAGTGGTAGTGATTTTAATAACATTGTATGATTATCATGTACATGTGGCAATGGTTAGTGTTAGTTAGTGTAGCTGCAAACTTTGCAGTGTCAAGATATACCCCTGAACGGAACAGTACATTACTAGTATGCGTATGCTTTTTTACCATTTGTTCTCTAAGCGTTTATCCAAATCCAAGTACTGCTTCGCTTACTGGAGTCAGCGAGATTGACAAATATGACATTTTTGCATGTAGTTAATGTGTTGGATACTACATGATATACATACCTAATCGTAATGTAAATCAAAATGGTAAAAAATGAAAAGCCCAAACTGTTATGCAGTTATGCAGGCGGATTGAAGAAAGACATCAAAATAATCATACCATCATACGCTTTTTTGCGAGGGACACCTCTAAGAAAACGTTTTCCAGAGATCATCATGATCGCTGTAAAGATTATTACAGTGTCGGCCGAAAGAAAGGTAATTAATTTCCTTTGTTGTCTACTCTGATCTCTTCTGATCTTCTGAATAGGTAACTGATGAAATTGAAGTGTAAAGTTAATTTCAATCAAAGGAGAAAGCTGTGTTGTTGTGAATTTTCAAACGTCATCGTGAAGCTTGCCAATATAAATGCACTTGCAGCTTGAACAAAGTACTCCCAGCTGACAATTGACCACTTGTATACTGTTTTTAGTCATTTAGTCATTTCTGGAACACTATTTCAGCACACAAAATTAACAAGTTTCCCATTTAATTACTCGCTAAAATAATGTGTTTTGTCCGTCTGTCAAAATTTGCTAGTGTATTTGCTGTCAACATATAACATCGTAAGTAGAAGACCTTCACATAATTAAATCTACAGTGTTTTTGTGTTCGAAAATGTTGGCATGAAGTATTGACGTGATTGACATGTTAAGAAAACTCAGTGACATACTATTTTCTTCAGTGGCAGTGTCGTCGTCAACGGATAGCAGCCCAGCTAGCGCAGATCAATCTAGGCCAGTGATTATTCCACCGAAAATGGAACCCGCGACGACCAGAGCAAAGCATTTACCATCGCCTTCTTCTGATGATTCTAGTAACCAGAATCCGGCAAAGAAAAGTACTCCCAAGAAGGCGACTGGCTCCACGTCAAGCTTGACATCTACGCGGAAATCCTCCAAGTCACCTGGATCCACAGACTGGCGACTGAATCTTCAAGGCATAGTTCCAAAATGGGAGTACCTTTTGGAGAATAAACTTTTCACCGATGTCGTGTTTCTCGTGGGACCTTCCCGTGAGCCGATCAAGTGTCACAGTCTGGTTTTAAAAATGCAGTCAAGGCATTTTGAAATAATGCTTGCGTCGGATAATAAGCAAGACTTTGAAATTCCGAATAGCTCACCGGCCGTGTTCAATAAGATGCTCAAGTATTTGTACACTGACAAGCTGGAGATAACAGCGGAGGATGCAATGGATGCTTTGATACTTGCTCGACAATTCCATTTGACAACGCTGCAAGCCAAATGCGGAAGGATCGTGTTGGATGGGATCAATACAAATAACGCTTGTGTTTTGCTTAATAAATCCGAACTAATTTCGGATAAGCAGCTCAGCCTTAAGGTTAATTGATTGATTAATTATTGGTTAGTTTTATATATAACATGTATATGTTACGGAATTAACGGATTATGTTTTATTTATTGTTTGATTGAAGGTCCAGGAGTTTATCCTTCAGTAAGAAAAACAGTTCTGATCAGCCATAATAATGTAAGGCTTGTTGAAATTTTATTAAAGCTTTTGTTTTGCATTCTAGACACGCGAACCAGGTTGTTTTCACTCCTGCATTCAAGGACATAAGTCTAGCATCGCTACAAAAGTTACTACAAGCTAGCCGAACCCTGTGGAAAATGAACGAAGTGAAGATTCTGGAGGCAGTTAAACTATGGGCTGCTGCAGAATGTGCTCGTCAGGGGAAAGAGAGCACTGGACCCAACCAATACGCCGTAGCCAAAGAAGCGCTTTCCCTCATTCACTATAACCAGTTTACACCATTGCAGTTTACAGCGCAAGTTGTTAAACCTAAATTGCTACCAAACGACAGAATGCTGGAAATTCAATCTGAGCTGATCGAAAAAGAAGAAACCACAAAGAGTGAATACAGTCCTTCGTCGCCCCATGAAGATGCTGATGCCGACGCAAGGTCAGTAACAAATGATACATAAAAAATAATAGAATAATAGAAAGTAAACAGGTAATTTTAAACTCCTGTAGGGCCAACGACGAAGAAGAATCATCAACCGTAGAAAATGCAGTCGCTAAATCATCTTCACAAGAAAACATTTTAGTGGCTGATGACATTGACCAAGTCAAGTATGATAAAGTTTATACGCTGTCTCGTTACTCTACCCTTAGTTCCAAAGACTGGAAATCTGAAAACGACGATGGGACTTATAAGATAACGTAATAAAATAAAATATCATCTTCACTGCTAACAAGTCACCTTTGAGTTTAGTAACGTTATTATGATGTGTCAATTTAACGTTTAGGTTTAATGCTTCCAAAAATGTGAACCTGGTGGGGCTTGCCCTTTATGGGCACAGTAACGGAACCACCTCTCTTGTCGACATTTTCATTCAGTTCATGTCGTTTGACGAAGAGATTGTACACCTTGAGTTTGAAACAAAGTCCGAGCTCCCGGAAGAAGGGGGCGAGTTTGACGTAAAGTTACCTCGACCCTTGACTATGAGCAAGTTAGATTGGTACACAGTGATTGTAACCGTTAATGTACGAGCTTTCCCATCTAACATCTTGTATAATAAATGGGTTGAAGGTAATACATTTAGTAATAAATGTTCACTTTTTCTACACAGGGACGAATTTATCCAACCGGAATTGGAGGCAAAAGAACCTACAAGGTTGACACCACTCCAGGGGACTCTGTAGATTTTTACTTTAAAAATAGTAAAGGCGTTTCTGGTGCGACACATGTCCGAGGTCAGCTGCCAAAGATTTACTTTTCCGTTCCCTCTAATAACCTGTAAATATTTACAAAACTTCCGGACTGACTGAAAATTCATCAATCAATTACCAAAGCTGATACACGATTATTGATTTTTCATTTCTTTTTATTTACTATTCCGCTAAAATTCACTCGATTCATTACACAATTTTTCAATAGTAAATTGTCGGCATTAAATTCCATATATCACGCGTTATTTGTAAAAATTTCCCGATTCCTGTGATTACCTGTTAACAACACAAAATGTTTGACCAATAAACTTGTGATCATCATTTTATACTATATATACATACCCTCTGCCTGCAGAGGGTGTTAATATTGATTTAGCGAAAATTTATTAACTTTTAACACGCTTAATGTAGATTGTTATACCGTAATATCCTAACATGCTAACGTTACATGAACTTGGAGTTTCTTTTGAGAATTTGTTTCACCAGCAATATTCGTATTAATAATACTGTGACTTATTGGCTATATTTAACGGTGTCTCGTACCGTAATGTACACGTGTTTAAAAAATTAGCCCGTTTTCCTAAAATTAAAATTGATCATATTTTGACAATGACCCTAGCTTATTGAAAAGCTTATCAGCACCGTATACATTTTGTCGGTAAATAAAACACATTGGATTGTCTACCGATTTACAATGAACAACCTTTCTGCTACTAAATAATAATAATAATAATAGTGTACAATCTTAAAGAGTAATTCCGTTAATTCATCTTTAGATACAGTTGTATTCATCTGATGATTAATCCAGTAATCTCGTAACGAATGTTTAAGTGTGTGCTCCAGTATGTTTCTACTTACCCCAGTATTTCTTTCATTTAGGAATACTCATTCTCAATTGTGTTCATTTAACTAATTTTACAACGTTTGATAATCAAGTTCAGTTCTATTGAATTTCATACAATCTCAGCTCAGTATAATTTTCATGATATTTTGTTCTTATTTGTTCTAATTTACTAGCAAGAATTTGGTCTACATGCATAATACACGCTTTGGGAATTAGGTGATTGTACAATTTACACAAGTATCTGCCATTAAGCTAGCTAAACGCCAAGATTGTTGTTAGCTAATTATATGTACCGTTAACCACTGAACCGCCACGAAGCCTAAGAATAAGAGTGTAGAAGATTCGTATTTAGGTTAATTGGTTCAGTGATTACTATGTACCGTATACCCATTATGCCACCGCCAACGCGAGTTTGGCGGATTTATGCTTATTTACCTACCACCGTACGTAGCTTGGTCATGCAATGATGAATTAAGAATTCTCCAAAACGAAAACCCTTGTACACACTTGTATTTCCAAGTTGTGCAATGATAACAAGAAAAGTCGGCTTTGTTCCTTAGGCATCTGTAGCTAAGCCAAAAGGGGTCAGGAAAAACGGAAGCCTATCGGGAAAGTGAAATAGCTAAATAGAAACAATTCTAAAAAGCTTCCTAATTCTTTGATGATGACACTAGAGGACTCTTTGGCTTCTTACTGGGACTTGCCGTTGGTGTGGAAGAATTACTGGAAGATGAAAATAACGAAGATAAACCCTTTCCCCCTTCCCTATGCTTTCCCCCAGCAGGAGAGGGACTTGATGGAGTATTATTGTTTTTCTGCTGGTTGGCGGACGTTGTGGATTGGCAGGTAGATGAAGAAGATGTGGTTAAATGTCCAAAAAATGTTCGACACGGAGACAACAACGGAATGGATATGGAGGATAGCCCTCCCAGCTTTGGACTGTTGGGTACAGAAGAACTTGACCTTGCACTGGTGGATGCTGCACTCAGAATACTAAAGCGTCTGCCTCCTTTGGGGGTCCCGTGAAGATGATGGGAAGAGTGTACACCTTTGGTCCCTCGAGAAGATGAACCGGAAATTGCATCGGCTGGCTGGCATTGAGATTGTTGGGGTGAGGGATGGTGTGACGGAGAACTATATGGCTGATGTGTCTCGAAATGTGATTGTTGTGGTGGTTGTTTTTGTGCTTGCTGCTGTTGTTCCTTTGAGGAATGAGGAGACTTGAGAAGCCCAGAGCTACTGGCCGAGCCACAACCACTTCCAATGCTTGTATTGCTCCCATAAGTATGTAGGATTCCTGTGGAGCTCGTACTGACTGGCATTTCTGAAGATTCCGTGCTTAGAGAAAGCTGCTCTAAAGAGTTGAAGAACTTGGGACTGGGAGGCGACCCTGACTCTGATTGGCTGCTTGACTTTTTCCGGATCCGGAACCCACGTCGCTTGACTTGTGGTTCTGACATTAAACACAAATAAATATTTTAATTGCGGGAAAAATCGGTAAGTGGTCCGAAACATCATTAAATATTCTAGTAACGGAATACCTGGTGAGGGAAAGTAAAATAGCTGACCCATCTTGCATTCGTGAAGCATGTAATCCTTGCAGTATTTGTGTGCATTAACTCCACAATTGCGACATTTGTAACCTTGCTTGATAAGACCCCATAGCTGCAAAGTTAAAAGATACAGAACATGTCATCTATCTCGTTTCACCTTTTCAATTTGGGGCAACGTAAGAAACTCCACTTCTGCTAGTGACACCCACATCATACGCAGTCATACGCAGACCTATAGTGGTTCATCGTCCTTCAAGCTATTTTTACTCATAACTTTAGTCTACTGGTTTGTCCCAAAAGCATGAGAGGTAGTATTTATAGATTTTAATTCCACGTTTCATCAAAAGGTGCTGTTACTCCCTCTAGTCTCAAGCATGATACACCGCCGGCAATTGTCTGCCAACAGGCAAGTAGGAGTACTGTATGACCTGATTCCTACTTATTCTTTAGAATTGGAAACCACACAATAACGGCTTGTCATAGCAGGAGTGTGTTATTGCACCTATAAAGGTCATCCTATCACCCTACGCCCTTCCTCTTCTTCTATTTACACTACAACCGAACAACTAATAGCTGACAACTAATATTGGATTTTGGAGTATTGTGCGGTCTGCGATCTTTCGTTACCTCCACAATAAACCCATTTTTCTTCAAACTTTTACCCTTTTCCTCGGGACTCTGTTCTAGAAAAGGAAAGATTGCTTTGATGATTATTGCAATAACAACAAATCTATCTTAAACTGAATTCTCCCAAGTGGGTAAGGCACCAAAAAAGAGCACGTGCAAAAATGATCATTCCTCTCCCTTTCCACTCAACCTAAGCTTACCTGCTTGCATGCAACTTTTGCTTTCATGCACGGATCTTTTATAATAATTCATTTTTTGCGCAGTAAGTTTGTTACCTTTTTTATTATCGCCTTTTTCAACAAAATGTTATGGGACTACATATTGGTAAACTAAATGCAGCCGTAAACCATCCCATAAGACCCCCTGGAAGCCTTAAAGTACTTTTATCAACGTCATTATTCTGGATACGGCACGACCAGCACCATTTTTTATCACGACCGACCGAAGCCTAGGCATATAGGCGCGAGTGATATATATCCTACCTGTGAAACCCTCAATCATTTCTCTCTTTAAGTCGTAGTGATTCCTACTTTCACTTCACTCCAAACACACACTCGATCACCGAACAACGGTGATATAGTTAATGGTTCTTCGCACAACCCGTTGGTGCGAGGTGCGGTGGTGGTGGTTAGATGGGTAGATATTTATTTGAGTGATAAAATTGGCTACAGAGAAGAAAAGATACAAAACTGATATTGATTCCAACTCCAAAGTTTGCAAGCGCAAATTCTTAGAATTGAACAAAACTTTTATCGATTTATCAGTCCATTAAATCTGACTTTTATGAGAAACCATTACATTGCTTATTTATTAGTTGCATGAATCATCAGCTTCATCACAGTAGTTGTAAAATGTATATCCGTATTATCTGCCTTACTTTTACATCAGCGTTGTTCGATCAAGTATCTACACTTTCCATTCTCTTTCCAAAGCCAACGAAAGCAAAGGAACAAACACATTGACATATTTAAAGTGTAACAGGAAATATAAGCTAGGAAGCTTGCTGATTTAAACTGTATCAAAGCTAATACTTTTTGGTAAAAACTGTTAAATTAGATTTTATCATGAAAGAAACCCAAAACCAACGGACGGGATGAAAAAAGTTATTTTCAGAGAGGAATTAACCCAAATAAATTTGTTCACGCTGCTTCCTCAGTACCCTGGGCTATTTTTGGAGCCAATTCAAGTAAAAAAGGTGGAGGCGATATAGGGTGTAGGGAAGTAGGGAGGGGACAGGTGGATATATAGTGATTTATGACAAAGGCTTACTTTGCACAGCTTAATGGAACTAATATTAAATGATGATGCTATGTGGTGTAGCGGTAATGAAAACAAATTGAACACGAAAAGTGGTGAGTTGCCCATAATTAACGTAAGTTCTTATATAGGTAATTTATTTTTAAAGCTTGTTTTCAGCTTCAGCTTACCAAGCCTGAGCAATGAATGCAGAAGGTGGGCTTAAAGTAAGTTTGCTCGTGAAAGTTATGACTCGCTCCAGCGTTTTTCCGGTTACGAAGATACCTCTCCAACTCCAATTTGCTGATCATGCCATCCCTAGACACAAGGGTAAAAAACAAAGCTTGATGAAATGAAATAGTAATTGGCTGTTAATACGACAAAGTGACCTACTCAAGTGTTTTATAAAGATTCTTAAAGTTCAATTATTAAAGGAACTAGAAGTCCACTTGCAAGACAGGAACAGTATATCTAAGCGTATTTTATTGATCATTTAGAAAAGAATAATACAAAAGGTTGATCGAGTACTAAGTTGACTTAGTCATAAACTCATAATAATTTGATACATGTCTACAACAGACTAGGCTATAGACACAAGAAATAGGGAATTTTATAGTTTTCGCTCAAGTAGTGACTTTGCTTGCATTTACCTGTTCTCATCCAAAACGAAGAAAGCATCGATCGCAGGAAAGTTATTTGAAAGAGCTTGGAACTCATCTCGGCTAATAAATCCATCACGGTTGCTGTCATAATTCCGGAACACAGCGTCCACCATGGCTTGAACTTGTTTTTCATAACTTCCATTCGCATTGTCCTGTTGGCCAGGTCCTCTGGTCGGTGAAATCTACAAATAAACGATATAGATATATACACACAAAATTAAATGCTATTATGACACAACGATAAGCACAGTGTACATTATACAAAGAACGCCGGTAGCGGTTTCATTTTTCGTAGCAGTCCATCATAGTCACAGGAAAAAAGTAATTTATCCCAACATTTTTCCGGTTCCATAAAGACAACTTACCGAATTAGAAGCTCTCGGTTCTCTAGCCAGGGAAAGCTCGTAGATTTCGTCTTCGGAGTAGTTAAAGTCTAGAGAAAGCTGCAATATTTTACAAAATAAAAAGATCTTTGTGTTACTTTTGCTAAAATCAATAAAAGGCAGGTGTATACATTCATGTCGTATTGATATTGACGATAGAATAAACGCGATTGCATATCAAGGGTTTGGTGCAAAAATCGTCGTAACCTGCATATTCAATATTATACCGTAATTTATTGCTTTCAAACTCCCCTTGCAGTACATGTCGGGGTAACGTGAGACTGAAAACAGAATTTTACTGTTTACGCATGCCACATGTACTTATTGCCGCACATCTATAGTTTTATGGCTCCCAACCCAATTCCAATCATTATTAAAGCAGTAGCTAATTATTGATGGCCGAACTGAAGGTTGAATGGCAAAAGCACTACTACTGCACGACGACATGTCTTCAAGTCCACGTACTTTTTATAGAGCTTCAGTAAATAACGGTATATGTCGTTATATTTTATTTGCGGTACATGTCACATGAGTACGGTTTGCTTCTCCTATCTAAAAATAAGTACTACATAAATGAAAATATATACATGTAGAAAATCATTGCCCTTTTCCCTATTTTTGACAACTACTGTGGAGGTGGCCACGTGCAATACATTTTCTCGACGGGTTACCGCACACCAACTGTGATTTTCACGAGCAAGACAAAATTTTTTGTACAAGAGCACTTTACTCTTTACAATCAACAACAAAGCAATTCATTTTTCTAACTAATGATTACACTGCCTGCTCTCTAGGTTTTGTTTAAGCCCTCTGTAGAGATCTAACAGAAAATATCATATCACACCGTAATGCTTACTACTATGCTTTGATGAACTAGTTTGTCTGTTTTCAAATACACGCATGGTGAAAGTTTTCAACAACGCAGTTTTAAAATGAGTCGGAGAAAGCATGGTCTGTAATAGGAAAATATTTTATTGGATCATCAAAACTACCTCAGGAAGTACGGTAATGATAAATACATGCTAGGCACAGGAATGATGTACTAGATATTATAAATAGAATTAAACTACTAGTTTCTTCAAGTGCGCCACGGCCACAAACTCCTTTAAATCGCAGCTCTGTATCTGCTGAATGTATTCAAAAGTACAAAGGCTATCAAGCCATTGTAAACTGTGCAAATTATTGATGTGGAAAATGGAAAATCATCAGTTTGATATTTCAAATAAAACAGAATAAAACTACGACGGAGTTGTTGCCCATATCATTACAGAATGAGTCAGAATAGAGCACAAAGAAAAGAAATTATGATTCAACTTTGCATCTTCCTTTCTTTGCGGAGAAAGCAAACCATTTTGCATAGCATGAACCCATATTGCAATATAATCAGTATTACACTTGCTGTACTATACGTGTTCATGGGGCTTTTAGAAAGACAATACTTACACATGGTTGATGATAAGACTAACAAGAGAGAAAAGAAGTAAAAAAAGGATAAATTCTCTTGTTACTCTTTCCAGTCTACTACGCTCACTTTCAAGCCTTGTACTCAGCACAGAGAAATCTTATAAATTAAAGTCAATCAATTGAACTAAAAAAGATGGAAAAATTGCTGACACAAATATTGTTCAAAATCCAAGCTAAACTCGATTCTGATTCTGACCGCGTATAATGACGATATCCAATAGGCTCACTAATAATAATAACAATAATATCATTATCATGATCCTTTTACGAGCATATGCAGAGAGGTATAAGTATAGCATCCTCAATTTCTACTGAAAACCTATTTACAGTATCTGCCATCTAAACTTCTATAAAATGAGATAATATTTCTTGAAGGGGACACAGAACATCTAATGACAATTCTATTCACTGCAAGAGCAACAAAACTAAAAAATTATGGAACTCGGTATCCCGTGAAAATAGTAACGATGATCAATGAAGAGAAAAAAGGTGATTCTCCGGTTTCCTCAGATTTTTTCCTCTAGTGGTTCGTTATTATATTAGATTCAATATCATCATCATTTTTTGCTTTCTTTCTTCATCTTTACGTATCAAAATCAATGTATTATGATATTGGATATTATAGCCAGCTATTTCTCTTCACTCATCACTGAACATGCACGTTCCTTTTCTGCTGACTAGGTGAAAAATGATACTTTGAGCGATGAGGACGGATGCTCATCATCGTGCTGAGATGATGAAGTGCCGTGACTTTCTTTCCTTCAGACCTTTCTGTCGTCTCTATTCTATATACGACAGCGCAGCACGTCATTTTTTCACGAACTTCTTGCTTACTGACGCAAAGGAAAAGGTGAAAAGAAGTGCTCTTTTTTAACTTAAAAGTAACTAAAAGTTGTCTTTTGGGAAAATCAAAACTATGACTAGCCATGTATGTATAATGGATCATCAGAGATATGAAGTGATATGTATTTACAAAGTGTGCAGTTAGAAAATTAAATCGTTTGTTTAAGCGACAGTTTTTGTTGCCAACTTTTTATAATATGCTAAGTTGCAATTTTGACCAAACGAAATAAAACTTATTTAACCTCGACTGCTTTTAACAATACAAAAACGAATTTCTACCGAATGGAATGCAATAACGATATGCACATCAAAAATCTCCCATTAAAGTAAATTGTATAGTGGAATTTGATCACAAAAGTAATTTTTTACATAATATAGCGAAATTTATAGGTTTATATGATTTTTTGAGGAAATACCATCGTCATCAAAACGTCAAAAAACCCAGTATACGTATATACCTGGCATTGAATCTATTTTTACTTTTCAAGGCTTAATAAAAATTCACAAACAAATCATTACTTCTTGACGTGCGTAGTTGTTTATTGAGAACTAACATTTTAATAGGTAATGTCTATTTACAGATAGCGACGTAAATAGGGAATAACGAATAATACAACCTTTTTAAATCATGCATTTAAGTACATTCTTAACTATGTACATATCCTTACCTTAAGTGTATTTAGTAAATCGATGTTTGCCTCTGCCGGTGGCATTGACTTTTGTAGATCCTGTAACTCTTTGAAAATCAGATAAAGTTGAGTCATCTTCCGAAACTGAAATTAGCAAAAAATGAGACAAGCCAGATAGTTAGAGAAGAACGCTGACGCAGGGGAAAAGGCAGATGTATCGCAGTTCTGTGCTTGTAATGTGGTTAAAATTCACAAGTTAGTAATGTCTGCGGCAATACCAAGTGTTATGTAAATGCCCAATTTACTGTCACCGCATAAAGCAAACTTTTCTTTCCCTTTCTCTCTAATAGTTCATTCGTACTTTTCGTTGCTATAATGCCTTTCCTTTCTCTCCCGCCATATCAACTGTTGTGAACTCTGAAAACACGGATAAATGTTTGCTTATGATGTCTGACAGTGTTATATTTAACCAAACTTGCCTTTTATTTCCTATTCAACAGAGTACTACTACACTTGACTTTGGAGGAGAGTTGAGAGTTTGCGGCAAGGACAATTTATGTAGTTAGTTAATTAATTATTCAATCAAAACTGCTGCCTGGTATTTCTGGGGTTTCACTCACTACAACTACCAGTACCAGTGCTCCAGTTTCTATTCATCAGCAACATTTTTCTTCTGCTTTCTCTCCTAAATCTAATTATGACTATGACTAGTCTTACACCGCAAAAGTATCAGATAATAAATCATACCTACTTTCTCTCATGTTGCATAATATAATTGATACAACATAACGCATGCAAATGTATTGGTATATAGTTAAATACTCGACCATTTTGACTGCTAAACTAATCTGGAGTCGGAGAACGAAATTACATTTAAAATATGACGATCGGGATGGGTAAAAATTATCTAGCAGTTCAGTTCAGAAGTGACCCAGCCCTTGAACTTGAACATTAGTTTTATCGAGTGATCGAGTCTGATAAAGCTCACAGTCTTGTCAACTTAGACTGATAATAGAACTATTTTCAAGCATTAATATTTAGACGTTATCAATTAAAGTATTACTTACGACTAATTTTGTCAGTTCAAATTTTAACTTTAGGTAGTTGTTTGGGGCGAATTGAAATTAAAAAGTAACATTTTTCATAGTACCATACATGTACGCGTGAATAAAATGGCAGCTGTATACATACTTTATGCATTTAAAACTTATATGATATAATACGTTGTTACTTTTTCATTAACCTAAAAATGATGAATTTACGACAACAGAATTGAGGAAACATTGCGGCTTCAGTGGAGTAAAGTAAAAAAAAGTGTTTTAGTATAGTGAATTTAATCAGTTAATTGTCAGAGTTTAACTTACGTTAATCAACCCGTTTTCAACGTAGTCTGGCAGAGCGGTATGGAGTGAGATGAGGTCCTTCAGATGAACACCACTGGGAAAAAAATTGAAAAAACGTAAAGCTGTCATATTAGAGTCTACCAAAAGCATACTTGTCGCTTAATCGTTGGATTCACAGCTTACAGAATCGGGATCTTGAATCCTTTACACTGTGTGAGTGCTCTTCGATACTGTCGAAAGTTGTTAGAGGATGACACAAGTGTAGTGAGCTCTGCCAATGCCTTTTTCTCCTCTCCCGGCACACACTCCATCGTTTTAGTAAGTCGTGCTAAGGCACTGTGACTTAGACTACCCACAACACCCATTAGCGAATTGAAGTTTTGAAGTTTTCGTAGATTCTGCAAAAAAATATTTTTAAAGCATTGTCTTGTTAAATTTTGTTAAGAGAGTATTTCATGTTTTAAAGCTATACATATCTGTTAAAATGACAATGGATAACAAGTTTAGCTTAGCATGACAATTTAGAGCATTGATTCAGATCATTAAGTTTGTATCTTTTTTCTATTGCCGTCGCACTTTCTTTTTCAAGAAATAAAAATAGTTTTATAAAGCAAAATGCGAAACAAAATCGTAGTATACAGTTTTATTTGAAGAGAAAGCGACTGTGAATGTTCGCGTCTATATTGTAGGACTGTCCTTATCAAGCCACCTATAATAGTACTAGTAATATTGAAGTACATATTATAGTTTCATTTCCTAGAAGATACCACGACCAGTGAACAGTTCTTAATCCTTATTCTTGAAAGCACAGCAAAGGAAAAAATGAAACTTTTTTAAGCACAGTTCAATAAGCGGCACAACTTTCTTTCGCAGATACAATATAGAAGTAGCGTCTTTAAAAGCAGAATCCACTTATTTGAGCTTGAGAAGTTGACAAAAAGAAAAAGACTATTGCAATGAAAGCCACACGAAAATAACCATTTTAATAGTAAAAGTAAGGCGCACATTAAGGTGTAGTATTTCAGGATTCGTTCAAGGTTTTGATGTTCTATATAGTTTATAATCAGTGTTATTTTTAGCAATATTAATACCGTTTTTAATTTGACACTTGAACATATTACCTAGTCGCAATACACGATCTGTCATAACAATAAGTAAAGTAAGACGTGTGATCTATCGATACCAGGCTTAAAATTTAGATAAAAAAACGCATATCATTCTCTATACCTTTACCTGATAAATATTTCAAATCATGCTTAAATTATGTGATGAAATCACGTTTATCATATTCATGTGATTAACCAAACATAATGCAAATGCACAGCTATAAATTTTTGGTTCAATGCAGACCTTTTATGTATTATGTATAAATATATAAGAATGGTTTACAGTACTACTAATGCAGACGACGTTAGAAGGCATGCTTTTTGAAATATCAGTGTTTTATGCACTAGCTTTCGATTTCGAACGGGAATCTTCTCAATGACATTTTTGAATTTTAATTATGGACCTGAAATCTGGATCCGAATCTTAGTCAGAATCCGAAAACAAGTAATATTCCCAGACGTTCTCTAGTTACCCCAACAACGGACGTAGGTCCGTGATGCATTTACCTAGTTCGTAGTTCTTCCTTAGATTCTCTTCTCCGTGCTTCCTAATAAACGCGGTGTCTCCTGAAGTAAAAAAAGTTAAAATTGCTGTTCACTCGACTAGAAACCACCTTCAAGAAAGAACCTTCATACCTACACCATTTCTATCTCTCAAGTCAAGCCTTATTTGGAAGTTTAAAATGTCTGGTGCTATATATACTATAATATGCTTTAGTGAATTTTCTTTTCCCTGCTGAAATAGTTGCCTTTTATGTTTCGTTATACGTCAACTTTTTCTCTCTTTGCTTACGTTTCATCCTTTCATTCCTCGAAAGAAAAAAATCAAATCTTACTCGTTTATTTTTCCAAAGACCAACTGTGTACTCACTTCGTTTTTGTAGTATACTTTTTCCAGTTTTTCTTCATCGTATTTCCCGTTTCCCGCTTCCGATTTTAAGTCGGCACGAAAATATCCATTACGAAGAAGAAACGCCACGTTACTATGTGGATGGATGTATGGAGCAAAGCTCTAGCTCGTGCCGTTAGCTTTCTTAAGGTGATATAATCAGATTTCTTTTCAAGAAAACGGAAAGTTAAGAGACTGGGAAAAACGAAGATCAAGATGGAGTTGTTGCAGGTGACAATCAAAGTGATAAAAAATATATAATACTCTCAGTTCGGGGACAGTTTTGTTACCTTCATATAGTAGTCCAACAGTAAAATCATTACCGGGAACAAAAGATGAAGGTAATAAGTAGCGTGTGAAAAATTACAGTAAAGTAAAGAGAAGGAATTTCACTTTGATGCACATTACAATTGCACAAAGAAATCGCAGAAACTCTCTTGTTTATTAACTTGTATCTCCAAACATTTTCCTCGCACTCTAGCTATATCCACATTAACAGAATACAATATGTCTTTATCTGTATATTTGTAGTTTTTTAAGATGATGCAGACATGATGAGAACAAATGCAATAGCGCAATAAAAAAAATTAAATAGTCTTGTATCCTTGATCAGTTTTTTTCCATAATTTTTTTTCCACCAAGTACATACAGGTAGTAGGTGGTTTTTTCCGAAATGTTGTCTAGGAACCATAATTCTATAATGATTTTGTCTTCGTTATGATCGTAGATTCCATTAAAGATAATGAATGAAATGAACGAGTGCAAAAACATGAAAATACTTTAATACCTCTTCTGTATGACAACGAAATATCTCTCTGCCAAAGTTGAGTAAACCTCGAAATCATATCGCAGAATCTTAAAAAATAAATGGTGGAAAACAAGTCCGTTTAAAAGGACTTTACAATTCCCATGAACTGTCGTGTAGTTTTTTCTACTTTTTATGCCAGACAACTTTAAAATGCTGAATCTATTTTCTACAAAGTTTAAAAATTCATGAAACGACAACTCAGCGAAATAATACCAGCAGCAGAAGAAGCAGAACCGCCATCGTGTAATTTCCTTTTTCATGAACGTTGCGCGTTCTCGACATTAAAATGAAAGCGGAATATCAGTATACGCAATACTGCAAGTCATCTGAATGTGGAACGATGCAATATAATGTCAGCGGCGGTACTCAAGCTCTCAAACGAAACGAACGGCAAAAAAGAAAGGACATATATCATGGATACCTAGAAAGTGGAAGACGGAGACAGACAAAAGCGCATACAAAGACGAAGGTTTTCTCTGTGCTTTTGTTGTTGCGCTGCCTCTTCTCTACGTCTTGTATACTGTCGTCATTTTGATGATGATGCTGGTTGATGGGTTTACTGTCGGAGTCGAAGTTGTTGTCACCAACATTCTTCTGCATACTAGCGCAATATAAGCATTAAACACTGAGAACAAGACATGTACGCTGCTAGTAAATCGTTCTCTCGAGAAGAAGAGAAAGAGAAACGCAAAGAAAGAATAGGGAAGACGAGTGAAAGTTGTGTTTAAGGTGTTCCATTCAATTACTTTTGTTCAGCAGCAGATGATGTGAAGAATAGCAAATATTGATGGAGGACGGAGGCGAGACACAAGGGCAAAACCGTTAAGCCAAACAAACTAAAATGTAGTGTATGCGCTGCTTGCCGCTTCTATTACGTCTATGTGTGGCTTTTATGCTGATGGACAACCAGTTTCAATAAACCAGAGCCAATGGAGTAATTAAGAATCGAAGAAGAAGGATCAAACTAGAATTGTAAGGTCCTGACTTTAAGGCTCAGGCCATTCGAATTCAAAGTTGCAACAAATGGACCTCTATTTGTAATGCTTGTCAAAAACTGCCTTTTGAAATCATGCGTTGCACAGTATTGGTCTCACATCATTGCATATTCGACAATTAAGGTCCTGAAGGCCCTATATATTCAAATTTTAACAAAGAATTCCATATTCGTAAATCTACTTCAAAGTGCACCTAAAATCTTTAATCTATTGGGAGAAATTTAATGGGACTCTGTGCGAATTTCTCTAGTACTATCTGTATACCAAATTTGGTTGAATTCGGTCCAACCAGTTCTGAGAAAAATGCGTTCGGAATCCGAACTTCGGATGAACGAACGGGCGGAATAAGAAATTAGAAGGAATCTTCATTCTTCGATACCTAATAAAGCACAGTCGCTTTTCCTGCATTCAACTTTCTAGGATGTGCTACATTGTATACTGCATTGTATGTGATACATTTGCTCTGACTGAGTGGATTTTGGTTTCCTAAAAAGTGTGATAGTTATAAGTTATAACTAGAGTGAATCAAGACGAAGTGAATACTTAGGAGTGCGGCTGTGGCTGCAAAAGAGAAGATTAGAAAAATTGGTCCATTAAATTAAACAGCAACAATATGGAAATCTAATGCCTATACTATATATTTTCATAAAAGTCACTCTTAGTGGCACAATGATTAAGACCGCGTGTATGATGCCACACAACACAACTTTTAAAAAGAGGCTAATATATTCTTCTTCTTCTTTGAAAAAACACATACAAGGATGGTCGCGAGTGGCGATACTTCTTTGCTGGTACAAGGAAGACAGTAAAATGAATGATTTTCACCAATTCCAACAACTTGTTTTTTTCTATTCAGGCAACATCCGCCATTTACAGTAGTACGCATTCAGTTGCTACTACTTGCACTTTGTAAACTCTTCAAAGCAAGAACCATTAATACCAAACTGAACAAATGCAATCAACGGCAACCTTAACGATTGATTAATGACTTTAACGATTTCAATATGCAAAATTGTTACGATAGTTTCAAAGTTATCCAACAGATTAAAACGGTATTCAGGTTGTTTTACTTTTTATTTTATACAACGCATAGGAAAAGGTGTAACATATATATAATGGATTTGAATTTCAAGACAAAACTAAGCATTAGCAGCGTATGCATATTTTATTATAATAATACCCATGTAGATTGATCCCACCGTGATCCCAATGGGGCAACCGATTCAGCAGCTTAGTAAAATCATAGGGAACAAAAGTGAACATAAAACCCTTCACGACTGCCATGAAACACCCGCTGACATGCTATCTTTTATATTTTATGTTTGTCATACTTTGCTTGCGCTATCTTCAGCTTACTTTTAAAAAGTGTTTCGTCGAAGATACTCTTTTTCCTTTGGCCCATCATCTTTTTCTTGTACATTGTACACTATGCGCACATTACGCATTCAGCAATACAATACCCTATTTACGAAAGTCGCAAATAAAAAGAGAAAAATGGGGAAACGCCACAAGGGGATTCCTTAATATCCCAATCCCTTTCCCCAAAGAACGTTACAACAGTTATAAACATTCTATTACAAAAATGCCTACGCATTCGTTTCCATTTACACAAAGAACGAAATAGTATGTGTATGTTCCGCTTGGTTATAGCCCTTCCTTTTTTATGAAACAAGCTGTAAAACATGGTTGTTTCACCTTAACACTTAAGCACTTTCTGGGCATCATGATGATATGATGAGGATGCGGCGTGCAAAGCAAGAACAGAAAGCAACAAACTGAAACCATTGTCATCATCATTATCAGCACCATGGTTGGTAGTTTGTAGTTTGTAAAAAATAAATGACGAAGTCTGTCTTCTCCCTCACTACCTCCATGACTCCTCGTTTCGCACTTCATCTCACGTTTCTTCCTTTCCATATAACTTTTATCTTTTGCATTTTCATTTCACACTACTACTCACATATTCAATGCTACTTTTACAGACCAGCACTTCAGACATGGGAAAAACGGTGAGAGAAAGTACGCTTACACTTTTATTAAGTAGTTTTTTTGTGAGCCAAGAATTTTACATTGTAATTTGTCGTGCGAGCAGGTCCATGCTGTTACCAGTCGTTATTTTAGGTTGGCACAAGTGCAAAACCAAAATTCAACGGGAATGTTTCTCCTCTCTCACTTTGTATAAATTACTTTTCTTAGAAAAGAACAAAGCGAAGCATGCCAGTATTCATTCGTTTTTCGTTTCGTCAAAATACCGACAGAGTACTGTAGTAATGACTGACTAAACTAATAAATGTCAGAACTTGAAAAACTTTCATCGCCACTCATCTCTATTAAAAATCATGAGCATTATTACTTACAATGAGCGATTTGATAGATGTTACTACTCCTCCAAGTTACCAACGCAACGTTACATTGTATTTATATATAAACACGATTGCATCTGTTGACAATAATTTTTTTCTATTAGATTCTGCAACCAAAATGATTTATGACCGTTTTTACAAACCAAACCTAACATCAGAAAGAATAATATGCAAGTTATTTGCAACCTTTGTAATAAGAAGAGGCGTATAGCACTATAATCTCTTATTCGGTTGGAATCAAGTAAAGTTGACTTAACCAAATTATGAATCCCGTAATGGCTAGTACACCAAAGGGAAATCTTCAAAAAATTCCGGCACAAGATGTACGTAGCATTTCTCGTATCTCGCCAACGGAAGGAAATTCTACTTCGAAGAATTTGAAAAATACCTCAAGTACTGCAACTCAGATAAATAAACGGAATAAACGGACTAGTCAAGTCCCTAGCTTACAAAGTATCAAGGAGTCATTAAGCAAGGCGCAATCGCACATAATTGAACTATTTTCTCGTGGAGACACCCCAAGAAGCACGTGTGTATTCAAGGTGCACCCCAACAACAAGGTAACCGAGACTAAGAAGCTGTCCTCGGAATCAAATGCAAAAGTTGTGGCTCCATCACCATCGTCAGTAAATTGCGAATCTACAGTTGTACCAGTTCGTGGAAACGCCACCAGTACCACCAGAGAAATGGAAAGAAAGCTAGGTAGCAACCAATTGCTGACCTCGAACGTATCAAAGACTGTTTCCAAAATTGAAGTAGATGACACTCATGAAAGTTTGAGCCAACCATTTCAAGATGGTGTGAAAAAGTTAAATTTCATTTTGCTACTCTATTATTTCTTTAATTCTTTCATTTGAAAGCTTCATGTTATGATGACCTCTATAAAATTCCAAGATTCCAAGGCAAAACAGGACAGAGAGGAAAATTGGCCTGTGGAGAAATCGTCATCACAAAAGCAGCTGGATTTCTCAGTGAAAAAATCTTGTTCCCAAATTGTAGGCATTCCTGCTGGAGCAAACATGCAAGAAGAAAAACTTGTAGATCAAAATGAAAATCAAAAATTGGTTGAAGAAAATCATCAACTTCGGGAAGAAAACCAGACATTACGTTCCACTTTGAAAGTTGTTCAGCAACAACTTGAACAACTAGAGAAAAAAGAAATTATTTGGCAGAACGAAGGGCAATTGCTTGCAGGTTTTATCCGAGAATGTCATAGGAAAATCACGCAATTACAAGTGACGCAGTGTGAACTGATCAAAACAGAAAATGAAAAAGCGGGGTTGGTAGATGAGTGGGGACCGAATAACCGAATGAGAAAAATTCACGAACACTTCATTGCCAAATATTAGCTTTAAAATAATGTAAAAAATCCGGCATTCATTTGTTACTCCGACCGTTTATAGAATTGCTCATTACTGAATTAGGTTTTATATGACTGTATTTGGATTACTGGATTGTTAAATTATAGAAATAGTACTCAAATAAACTGCCATTTTCAAGTTATTTCTTTGAGAGATCATGATATTTAACTAATCATACTTTGTATTTCTTTCACTTGTACATTCCGGACTAACTTTCTTCGACAGAGAAAGCTGCTGGAAATATATTTATCGTTTTTAGTTTTTTATTGTTTATACTGGTAAAAGAGCTAATCTAATCTCATATTCGCATATAATACCCTCCCATGATACACAATTTGAAACGAAAAATATAAGACCGGCTATGTTCGTAATTAACTTAGTTCTTGTTGCATGCATGTTACTGTTTTCGCGAATAATTATAAACATTATGAACCAGATCGTTGAGAAGTGCGCTGCTGGGTGTAAATTATATTGTACCAAGTTTAAAAGTTTTAATTAGGTTTTCTTCTCGCTTCCTGCTTTTCTACATCTAAGCATCACAAAAGTACACTCAAACATTTCTATAGAGTACCACTTGAAGCTCTTTTATTGTCTATCGTGCTTGGAAGAATTAACATTTTGTATAGAGCTAACGTATATAAACCACAGGTTATGACAGGTAAGAGGTAAAATGGAAACTTCAAACGACAACGACGAGCAAGGGAGTAAGTCTGTTAACAATATTGAGCAAAGTATCAGTAGTATTAGTAGGTACCTTGTAAGTACATACACAGAATGTAATTTTTTTATCAAGTAAGGTTTTCTACACCCATCCGGTGCCATTTGTCCGGAAGAAAAAGTTTCAGCACGAAACAATTTTAGTAAGTTTGCTGATATGCATTGTATTCGTTCCAAATAAAAAATCACATCATGCTTTAATGAGAAACATTGTCGTTGTCGCAGTAGGAGATAGTCTCTCATCGGATGATGAGGAGACAGACAGGAAATATAATCTACAAAGTTTTACGTAACAAACTATTCACGGCTGACGGTTTGTTGGAGAGTATGAAAGAAACTTTCTCGATCAAGTGACATGCTAAAATGGAGAATAAAATGGATTTGAAACAAAACTCTTCGTTGCTGGCTTCTTCAAACAACGGAGAAAGTGAGAGCAATAAACCCAAAGTCATGCAGTACAAATACAGAAGGAATGAATATACGTGCACGACATGTATAAATAAATAATGAGTGTTTTCAATAAAAAACATGAAAAACAAAAGTTTGCTACTTAAAACTACCTCTGTCTTAGGTATAAAGTCGAAAATAAAACGATCCTTACCTTTGCCACATGAACAAACTTGGCAATGACATCCGCCCGTTGACTAGGTGTCGCTCTGTTTAGTACGACGCTCTGGATCCATTGGGAAAGACCGTTAAACAGTGCGACACTTCTTTCCAGCACTGGATTGTCTTCTAAAGTTCCATTCTCTGCGTACGATTTAAAGTCTTGAAACTGCGACGAGAAGAGAAAAACAAACAAAATATTGTCGAGATTATAGTACGTAAGTACATCCAAATTGCACCATAATAAAATGTTTTACTTATATATTTTGTAGAAAATTCCATTCTTGAAGTATGTGACATTTACAACAACAACAGGAACAATGTCTTGTTTTCGTTGTGTTGTGTTTCATTAGATGTTAGATTCGTTTTACGACTTTACACGGCATACTCATAGTTGGAAAGGTTATCACGTAGTGATATCATGACGCACCCCTGAACCCTTTTTCATTTTACTTGTAGTCTGACATCGTTCAGGGGAAAACAAGCTTCACGTAGGAGAGGGAAAGGGTGACTACTTGACCCCAGTATACCGAAGGGTAACCACGACCTTGAAGATGAACCCCAATCGATTAGGATTATAATGGTTCAGAATGGCAGAGCATGATTTATTATTACGATAATTTAATTTTATGTGAGTACACATATGCTTAAATCAGTGAAGCTTTCGACTCGAAAGTTTCGAGTGGAGTGGTAAGGTGTAATGTGTACACAATTAAGCCAACACGGCCAACGGTACCACCTTGTTGTTTGGTGGGGCTAAATGGGAAAAGGCACTAGAAAAACGAAATCATAGGAATCATAAAGTACGCCTGAAGTATGAACTCATCACACGAGCCACAGCTTTCTTTTTCCTCGATGAACCATGTCACTTCACGAATCAGCACTTAAAACATAGCTATAGTATTATCTGGTATGAAGTAGCTTAGTCCTTTGCGTGTAATCACTATCTATCTCATACTACTCGCGTGATAAAGCGTGTTTCCATCTGTGCACAAAGGTTTACACACGAACTGCTCATCCCGATTTCCCCTCTTGTCTTCACTAAAGAGTAGAAACTTTTAATCGGTTAACTTTCCATCAATCTCAGGAGGAGGATGGAACAATATCACTGCTGCTGTTGAGTTGGTCCTTTTCAGCCCTCACTTGCCATTTTACCTCAAGCCTGTGTAGACGTAAAAACCAGCCCATGTGTATGTATACCTACGTATATATTATGTATCGTATCATCAACTATCTCATTCCATCCGCATTTCCGTTCAATTCAGGTATTTCCGAAATAACCCAACTCTGTGTCATTAGGTTTCAGATCTCCTTTCTATATTGCCAACGACATTTTAGTGATTTAACTATAATAACTATCAACTATGCTTACAACAAAATGTCTTTAACATTCTTTCACTGAACTCTGTCATAGAAGTGTTGTTTTCCATAAACGTGCAAAATATAATAACACCGGTCATAAACACTGAAACGACAATGTGAAGCTTAAGAAAAAGTTTATATGAGTTCTAAAATTTCTGTTTGCTCCACCACCACCACCATGACAAAAAGATAATACCCCTTATTGATGTAGCTTTTACATTCCTTGTGCTTTCGCTACTCCCCAAAAAGTAGACAAATGTATACAGTATGGAAAAGAGACTCAGAAAAAGCGTTTGTGGCTGTCAAGCGGATTAACCGAGTAAAAGGAGATTTTACACCGATGTTTGCACCGTTTTTCTCGTAATAGCCTTCTATCCACCTACCCATTTATATACTTTACGTTCATATAGTACATATAGCCCAGAAAAGCTCATCATCATATAAAACCATGAACACATATTATTTAACTATATACCAGCATCTACCTATAGAGATAGCTATAAATCCTTTGTACTCTTTCTTTATTTCGCTATAAATAGTGCTTGCTTCTAACCAATGCCACCACCACCGCACCGATTCTGCTCACGTATAACAATATGCCACCGAAATTGCCATTGCAATAATACCTTTTCTCCTCCCACCTCCTAGTCTCTTCTCGGTCTCGTCTCACATCCCTCCGTTTCTTGCAAAATCATCTACTCAAAAAAGGATTCATTTCGCTCTCGCACTGCATGCTTATCATGATCCTCTTCTAAACACACACATACAAACGCCTCTCCTCCTCTTTCCACTTGTGTAATTTTTTATCCCCAGTTCTTCTATCAACTGATGTTGTACTACTAGAGAATGGGAGATGAGATGAGAATAGTAATGATTACCAACCTGCATGCAAGACTGCCTTCCTTTCCCTCTCATTTCTCCTTTCATTCATTTTATCACAGTGATCATCATTATCATCATGCCTCTTGTATGCTATCGTCGTCATTACAAGCAGCTTTAGCTGAATATTCTACTTTTTCATTTTACAATGCAACAATGCAAAATTTTCTATTGAAGCTCATCTCACTCTCTCTTCTCTCTGTCCCCGTGTTGTGTATGAGGAACATCAAAGAATGATATTATTAATAGAGTGTAAGCAGTAGTAGCATTCACTGCAGACACCAGAGATTTTTGTGCTTGCTAAGCACAACAAAACTTGTCTTGCTTTTCAGAAGCAAAGTTTTCAATCCTCTTGAAATAGGTATAGCACGTCTACGCTACCATTAGCCACTACATCCGGCACCTTGCCTCAGGCATGAGATGGCGTATTTGGTAGCAGAGAATAATACAGCTTTTTCCCTTAAAAATGAAAGTTTCAATCTGTGCTGGAATATGCCTTACCCGTATCTGTTCAGAATCATACTACCTATTTTGAAAACG
Organism: Entomobrya proxima; assembly: GCA_029691765.1. Taxonomy (NCBI): domain Eukaryota; kingdom Metazoa; phylum Arthropoda; class Collembola; order Entomobryomorpha; family Entomobryidae; genus Entomobrya; species Entomobrya proxima. Next base: position 15,233,126 of record CM056171.1, on the reverse strand, counting down.
TGAAACTAATTCTCACAGCTATCCCACACCGTAGTTAAATACCTCTCTCTTTCTCTGCCCCTTTGATTACCATAATCTTTTCGCTTCTTCTTTCGATAAATGCTCATTTTCCTATAAGTCAGAAGCTTCAGATAATCAATTCCTTTGTCATTCCACGTTAAATTCTGGTAAGTTGAATAACCTAAATATTCTCAGCTTCCCTGAAACAAAATCTCAGTAGGATTTTCTAAAGCCGCATTATCCCGTGCTTTAGTAGTTTTCCTTATAAGTCCAAAAAGTATTAGATTTACTGAGGCACAAAAATCATACACCAAATCATAAGCCAAATACGAGATTGTTATGCTTCCAAAATCCTAGATTTCACTTGGATTGGGTCCATGGGTCTACTGATAGCTCTGGGCTGTTTACTTTCAAACAAAACCTTTAAAGAGTGGCAAAGCCTGAGCAGCTTTGTACATCGGGTCCACCGCATCGACCAAAAGTCAACATAGGTAGACAGACAAACTGAAGGAAACTTTTTCACAGTTTTCCTTTGTGCTATAGTCTACAATTACTTCCAAAATGAATAACATTTTGTAGATTTTTACTGACCCAGCATAACTTAATTTAAAACCCTTTGTTGAGTAATTCCAAAATGTTGAGGGTCAAAGGTTATTATGATAAAGGTCTGATGAAGGAATGAAGAATACATACTCGCTTAGCATTTTTTGGAGAAACAGGCAAGTCCAAATGTTACACGGATCTACGTGAGTTTTCATATTAACTTTGACTGTGTGTGTGCTTTTTGTCAGCCTACATGATAGTATAGATGATAGAGAAATGAAATAACATTGGCATAAATAATCACAAGAGATAAACAAGTTTTTATGTTGAACGCTAGTAATTTTATCTATCCATTGGCACCTATTAATATTATATTTAATATCATCTATAGGTATAGGTATACCTACTATGAACCACCACCACTACTACGTCACCACACACATTTCATCAAATTCGTTTGATCACATATCTACTCTATTCTTGTTCGCCAATCAACCACCGAATCCTTCTAACAAACAAACGGTTGTCTGCCAATCTCCAACCTCCCCACCAAAACTATATACGTAACTCGAATTGCATGGCATCGACATGGAAGAGGCATGTGTGGCTGCTGCTGCTGCTTTTTATTTGCCTTTCTCCACGAAAATTACTTGAGTGGATGCATAAAAATGGGATGTTTGTTATGTGTTCCAATTTCCAATCCACGATTCTTTTAATAGCCAAACTTTTTCCCTTTAACTAACTCAGCAAATTACCATTTTTATCATGTCTACACACAATTTGCATGCATTGTGCTACGTACCACACACAGTGTGAGTGAGACTGGGAGCAGATATTCGGACAGGATGAATGCGAATGATGGCTTGTTGACATGCACTCGGGCTGGGCTTTTTGCGCGCTTCTGTGCTGTTTGGACAGACCAAACTAAACTCAAGATAGCGGTAGTAGTAGCAGTTGTATAGAAGTAACAGCATACTAGAGGAGTGAACAGTGAAAGTGGCGAGCGAGATATAAGAGAAAACGGTACTAAATTCAACAACATGCGACTTTCACATGATGTTTATTATGATCGTCTTCGTGATCAACATAATGCATGGTTGGGTAGTCAAGCTTTTATTTTCCTTCGTCGTGCATTTCGCATCATCGCATTGCAAGCTGAAAAATAACGAACGTGCACGTTGCATGCGATTCTGATAATAATAGTCATAATTGGAACAGTGCCTATAATATATTATACAACAATAACAGTGACAGCTAGAAATACTATCAATAAAAGTTATAAAGCACAAAGGAAATGTTCAGCACGTCACATCGTCAAACATGTATAGAGTGGCTGGCTGCTCATTAATTGGGCTTACTACTTTTTTATGTTGGGTGAATATTAAAAATGACTTAGTTAATAGGTCGTATTTTTAGAATATTAATACCTATTATGTTACATGTTAAACATATTATTTACATATTTCAGTCCAACCTTCGAGAAAAGATTCAACTTTTACGTAACTGACATTAGTTTCAGCTTTTTTTGGCTTAATGGAACTCCATCTCTAAAACATATTTTCCCTTTTTACATTTGTCTCAAGGACCGGAAACTCTTTAATAGGATGTGCTTTCTATACCTGTATCATCATTTCTGTATCACTATATTATACACCTTGCAGATGTCAACCTCCATAATGGCAATAATACAATGGCAGGCTTACTAAAACAGGATGCCTGAGTCGGTTGTTCTTTTTCTGCCTTTTCATTTATAAGCAGCTTTCTCTCAACTAGCATACCCTCGTTTCTTGTGCTGAATGACTAGGTATAAACTAAAAATGTAATAAATATAAAATGTTAGGTAGATTTAACTACTTACTACGATGACCATGTTGGTTCTAATGATGTCTCCCCAACGGCTGGACCTACTACATACCTACGTATCACGTATGTCATAGCTGGACCGCCGCGGCACAAACGCGAGCTGGCTACTAACGCGAACGCCCAAACCGTCCGCTGCTTGATCTACTAAGCAGGTGGTTTTACTTATCGGTTCAAAGTTCAAGCCAGCAGGTTATGCCAGAATTAAAGTATCCTGTTTTTGGCGTCTCTGTCAGTAAATAAACCGATTAATGATCATTTCAAATATGTAGCTGAGCCGAGCTGAGCCAAGTGGATATCTGTCTGATTCACTGAATCCGATTACCCTATTACCCCAGGAGGATGACAAATCAGGCACACAATCAATGTGGTTTTTCCTTATGATCCAATGAATCACTGTAGTTTACTGTACCGAGTTTGATGTGATTCTGACAAAGCGTCTGGCCTGTATCGTGTTCACAGACAGACAAACATGACAAAATCAATACTAGCTTCAGTAATATGCTCAATTGCTCAGCTCTGTAATAAATAACGGTACATTAATTTCTTTCAAACACAGAAAAGTAGTGTATGTATAGTTGATGGTGCATGTCTAGTTATATCATACACTGTATATGCATACATAATAATATCGTAGAAAATTTATGCAGAAAATTCACTAAATAAAACACTTTAGGCCCTACTAAAAAATCTTGCTGTGCTATCTATTTACGGCATCGATGCTACTTTTAGTTTAAGAGTTCGATCATATTCACTTCATTTTGCAATTTTAACGCTTTTTTCCCCCACTTGATAAACGCAATTTAGGTATTTACTTTTGCTTCACTCCCTAAAACATTTATATTCTAATGTAGCTATGTCAAGTAATTGTAAAGATTATACAAACTGTTTACCTGATCGTAAAACTGAAAAACGTGGTGATCGAAAGCTAGACAATTTTTTAATAAACTCTTCCTAAAAAATCGTTACAACCTTCGTAATGAATGATATTATGTTATTGTATTTCAAATAATTTCAGTTTAAACATTGATTTCTCATTTCGTTCCCTTATTTGCTCTAGCATTAAATATTTTCATTTGTTTGTTTGTTGTGCACAGAAGTTTGACACACACAGAGGGTAATAATATGCTACAAACATATATTATGTGCTTAGCGTTTCGATTCGAGCAAGCTTGGTCCTACCCTCATGTCTGTACTTGTAAGTTGTAAGCTTTGCAAGTTTGAGACGCAATCTACTTCTGTAGCGGGGTTTCACATGAAAAGGAAAAAATATCTGGTTTTGTAGTGTTTTATAGGTAAGTCAAGTAGAAAAGGATATTACCATCCGACCAGAATAAACTGCTTGAGACAGGCGAGCAGGGAAAGAGAGTGAAAGTCAGAGAGCATCAGAGGTTTCTTTCCCTTTCTTCCTTTCCATGGATTTTCGCTGTCAGTCTGTCAACACTGATAATGGTAATAATAATCCCGTTTAACTTCCTGACAAAAAAAGTTTTATCCTGCTGCTCCCACTACTACACTAATATCTCTTACAATCTTCTAAACAAGTTACATGGATTCATTCATTTCTCATCTTAAATTATGCAACCAAAACATAAAACTATGTTATGTAGCTTTCTCCGGATTGAAACCGGATCAATTTAGAAAGAAATACGGGTTGCACGAAGAAAGTATAAATGCAGGAAACAGGAAAGATTAATGTTTTTGATTTGAACCCACATGCTCATATATAACGCTGAACGAATCGGAATTTAAAACATTTAGACGTAATCCGCTGTAGAACAGGATGAACAAGTACAAGTAGTTTTTGATTGATTAAATCGTAAGAAAATGCATATGTGGCACCTGACAAGATAAAAAATGAAGAAAAACCATTTTTTCATCTGACTGAACATATTTTTGTTTTTCTAATATTATCTAATATTGTTCCTGTTTTTCTAGTTCCTAATCATTCAAAGAATCAATTTTTTGAACTTCCAGACCAGAAACAAACAAATAAGTTGAACACTCTTTAGTATTCTTCCTTTTACTTTTCATATAGTATGTGTTGGCATAAATGATTAACGCTGTAGCACAGCACTAGTCCCCAGAAGTAACAACGTTGATTTCCTAACATTGCGTCTCAAATTTTGATACTTTGGGAATAATATTTATCATTTTAAAAAGCACGCTCTACGAAATTTAGAGCAGAGTTTAGAAATTCTGTCAGTATCATTCTTTTCAATTTAAGTTTTCTGGAATGCTTGGCAAGTTTCGTTTAATCCCATGCGACATATTCTTCCATTATGCTTAAAATTATGACTGGAGACCCCGACTTTTTGTGAATCTGGCTGAATCATAGAACCTTAAATATTAGTAGCAGTCAAGCAAGGTTAAAAATAAGCGATTATTTTTCTTAAATTCATCTACTTTTCAGAGGCTGAAATGGAACGGTTAATCTAAAAGTAGATGATGATCGATGATTAATCGTTGTCGTTGACGACTAGTATTATTAGGTTATATGCCACAAACTTTGTGGATTGTCACCATGCCATGCATCATCAAGTAACAAAATAAATCTGGGTATGAAACTGTGATTGTAGTATATATTTTGCAAATTCAAAAGAATTATATATAAGTGTATTGCTTTAGAAACATCACGCTAGCCTTTTCATTATATACGGGGATTCATTGAATGAAATGCCAAATCTGCTGGTCTTCATTTTAGTTTAGAATTTTCAGTTTCTATTCAAGTTTGGTCTAAAAATCAATATTATTACGTCTCTTACTTTCATATCAAAGACCTTTGTTCCAAAGTTGCAAGAAAACCGGTTCAGCCTAGTCGTTTGCAAGATATCTTACGGGAACGGACAGACAGGAATATTAAAAAGTAGCTAACTAGAGAAATCCAACTGTATGTTTTGATCCTAAAAACAGACAAAAAGGCTTCATCTCGCTACTCATAGAACTGACAACTTTTATCCATTTTTTGATATTTTCTCTTTTCGGACTTATTCTTCCAGAAATGAAGGATATTTACTATTCATATTATCAATGTTTTACATAGTACACGCAATATGCTACATGCTACGTATCACATTACCCAACATGATAGTGCTTCGGACACTCGACCCTACAACTACAAGAACATAACAGTCCAGAAGACACAAAGTCAGTGCCTCAATACCATATATAATACGTAGTCACCCAAGTCAAGATAATGTGTAGTGAAGAGGAAATTTTAACGATTTATTCGCGGTATTATGGCAGTAGTGAGTAGTAGTAGTGGTCTCCGTCTTTTGCTTAAGACTTATGAACTTTTTTTTGCCCTCCTTCGCTTTTCCCAGCTGTTAGTTGTGGGTTCTTTGGCAGATGTGTCATTCGATGCCCAAGAAAACTACAAGGCGACTTTTCCCCAAAAAAATATATTCTATCCTTATGCACACGCACACACATACAAGTAATATTATATTAACTGATATAATGGTATCTTTCATTTTACTTTATGGAGTAAATAATCATATTCAACATTCTACGATTCCTGCTATGCGCCAAGCACGTACATTCATAGAACATTGTAAATACATGAGTTTTTCGCTATTAGTGAAGAAAGCTTTCTACTTTCTCCTAAAGAATAATATATACCTTTCTTCTAATTATGTATATACTGCTACCAGCATGAGCACGTATTCACCCGAAACTGTTTCCATTTCAACTTTTGTAAGTAAATACAGCATTATACTCCATTGGACTTCTTGCGTGATAGCCTTCTAGGCAATCAACATTGCTATCTGTAGTAATGGTGTACACATGTGCTCTTCTGACAACGATGCCGCGTCGACAAAGACATGGCGTGTGCCGTCGTGATGTTGAAGATGCGGATGTGTAAGTACAAAATATTCAGTAGACCAGTGGTTTGTGTACATATAAGTCATAATCATTATCAATTACGAATAGGCTTCAGTTTTCACAAGTTCCGCCGAAAGGAGAAAACATGTCACGGTTTTTTTGAAAGTCTTGCATGCAAGATCAGAAGTAGTAGAGCACGGTGAAAGAATCTTTCAAATGCCATGTTGGAACATAATCGCGCATAATCTTTTTACTATTTTACGATTGAATAACTTTTAATTGCTTTTTCGCTGTTTAGAGTTTCTTCCTTCGCACTCAACTTTTTTGTAAGAACTTTTTACAAAAACCGCTCATACTTTAGACTCGCACTATTAATTATTTTATACATATTGTGTGCTAATGCTCACAATTTTTACTTGTATTTTCTTTTATAGCATGACTGAACAAGGTGAAAGTATTTTTTAAACTTTCAAGTGAACTTAAATAGAAACAAAATAATTAGCAGCCAGAAAGAACGTTGAATGTACACAAGTAATATTGCAACTTTGCAACTCTGGGGATTCGAGAACCAATACATCCGTATTTCAGTTTGCCATGCATCAAACGCTAGTGACACGAAAGACGTAAACTATTTTCTTGAAAGGAAAATTAAGTGAAAAACTCCGTAAGGAAAAAGAAGACACTCTTGAAAATGGCAAAGTTTATTCATCAGTACCAATATATGTGTTCTATGAATCAACCCTACTAGGAGAAAGTAGGTTCGTTGGATAAGAAGCCTAGGCGCCCAAGGTCGATTCTGTAAAATGGCAGGAGCTGTGTACAAATATGGATTGACAGAAACAGAATGATCATCTACTATAATTGATTTCCATGGAAGTATCCGTACACAATTTTTGAGTGCAACATGATTGGATTGTACCAATATAAGCGGCCGTTTACAACAATTAAACACTAATTACGTGGTGCCGATTGAACTGCAGAAACAATGTTCGCAGAAATGCCGATTGTTCGGCAGTGGGTCTACCGAGCTTCCTTCCAACTCATATACATAAACCATTTCATGGTTTTGCTGGCGTATTATAGTTTCATGAATGGAACTTTCATAGCAAAAAATAAATAATAGTTTATTTCATGTAATTGTACCGATAAACTATAATATACAACTGCTTATCATACGAGCTTGTCTTGTAAGCATATCACTCAAAAGGCATAATGTGCATATTACCACGTGTTATATAAAATGGTAATAGTTTACTTACCGTGATTCGTCGCATGATCTTGTGCTCCAGATACGTGACATGATGAGCCAGCTCGTCCGGTTCAAGGTGATTAAATATAAGGGAAACTTTCCGGTAAGGTCTACTACTTGAACCTGATCCACCTTCGCCATCCTTGATTGAGTTATTGCGTAGCCAGTCGTAGGACGGGATCTCAGACAAGTCTAGCCACCGTGCCCATTCTGTCTGCCCTTCTTGCTCGAGCTGAGCAACAAACTGCGTGATGATTGAGTGAAGACCATCATCCACATCAAAATGAACTGGGAACAGTTTGATCCAGTATCTGCATGTCCATATAATTTCATGGTAATGTTGAAAGTGAAACAAGAAGAGAATTGTTTAAAAGATATTAAAGGGGTAGGAAGAAATTAATCAAGGTTTAAGCACATAATTATTTCAGCCCTTCACTTCTTCAGCAGTAGTAGTGCTACAGAGAGACCACATGAGAAACCTCATTTCCCTGAGTAAACAGAGTTGCTGGTCACCTCCAAAATAATATTCACACACGCTCATGCTACATTTTTAATGCCACTTTGCTTTCTTCGACTTTCCTTACATATACTTAAAGCAAAGAAAAAGCTTAGGCAGAAAGGCATGCACACGCTTACCAAGAAAACAAGCCATCATACATAATTCAGCTCAGGTGGGATTCACCCGCTACTACAGAAGAAAAAGACTGACTAACTGAGAGCGCACAAAAACCACCACACCACACACAACGGTAAAGCACACCTTTTCCCACTTTTTCTCAAGAAAAACCAAACCACCATACAAACCGAACACGCGTTTAATACATATGGTAATAGGGGAAAATAGAGGCAAGGAAAAGAGAAAACATGTATCTTGCTTGCATATTATAAGATGATATTAGGTCGTATTACGCCATGAAAGTGTGATCCTCTTATTCTTCTCGGAATCGATTTCCCTTATTTGTTGCATTGAGCATTATATGCCATGAGTGGTGGTGGCGGTGGAATAAGTGAATATTTACCAAAAAGTCGTGTAACTATCTTTGTATTTACCCACTCAACTCTCCATTTTATACTGGTAGAAGCTTTATTGACTACGCTCCAGTCGCAGCCATTTTTTTATAAGAGTAAAGCCTCTATTTCGAAAAAATCACAGGCACGAACCAGGATTATGGCTGCATGATTCCGCAGACCAAATAGCAAAGGATTTTTTCAAGCGCGAAAAAGGAGGTGGTGCCACTAGTGCCAGGCACATGGAATATCATGTGATGATTATACATTATACAATATTATGCTTTGTGAATTCATTTGAAACAGATGTTAGAATTAAATGTTATATCTATCTGCTTATTCCGATGAAAAATGAGATTTGATGATGAACTTCCAACTGTATATAAAGTAATATTATTAAAAGGCTACCCTGGATATGGACCATTCTCTACTGCGCATTTTGGAAAAATAAAGCGAAAAATGACTATTGATATTGGGAGTAACAAATTTGTTATGTATTCCCCGCTAGCTTTTAGTGAAAACCTGGTTCGACAGCATGGCTATATACTGTTTTGCACGGAATGGCCATTCCGATCTGACTATGACTTTGTGTCTGTGTAGCTGTGTGTTTAATATTATGCAAATCCTCGTATATTGTCTTGATGATACCATGAAGTCTCCTGTGGCGAGAGAGATAATAGGAGAAATGCGTCCCTCAACATCACAAATAACGTACACGAAACCAGCAGCAAATGTAATGAATGAAGGTAATAGTAATGCTATCAGGAGGCAAATCGCTCTGACTCTTCCACGCAGCTTTTAGGATGGGATACATGGTGTTGACTGACTGTTGTAGATGTGGCTACTAGATGGGATTTTCCATTCAATTCACCTCATCTTCCTTTCTTTTTTGAATAGTTTCCTTTCATGCTTACTACCGCGACCACTACTGAATGATGGCGAAGGTAGAGCTAGACAATGAGAAAGGAGGAATAAATTGGCAAATAAAATTGCAAAAAACCACGGGAAAAATGAAAGAACATTCTAGTGAATACGCCTGAAAGCAAGCTTTTCCTTTTTAAATTTTCTATGCCTTTCTTCCTGCTTTATTTTCTACTACTACGATATATTACACACGTAACCTAATTTCAAGCTTTAATTATTAGCATTTCTTGAACACGCGAATGGCTGTTGTGTTAAAGTTATTGCATGGTGGGGAAGAGCAATTGTTGGTAATATAATAATATTGTCAGCGAGTGAACAAGGAGGGTCTTGGCTTGGTGGGTGGTTAAAACAAGGTCAAGTCAAGAACGATGAACATCCTTCAAAATGTTGTCTGTATTATGAACTGAACATTTTTTTGGAAACCTATCTCACTCTGACTAGAACTGATGATATGGTAAAAAATAGCACTATCATCGTAGTTATGTGCGTGGGTACCTTCTTCTGGTAAGCCCCTTTTCTTAGTTTCTGTTTCAGTAATATGTAAGAAAACGAGACGAAGGACGAAAATATGCACGACAAGAAGACATTAATCTTTGTAAAATGTACCCTCGCATTTATTTCCGTACCACTGCCTGTTTTCTTCTTAATAAATATGCAAATCACCAGTTTCATCATCATTTTTTCTCAGAAAAAGAAGAAAACAAAAGAGAAGGGCACATATCTTATTCTCGGTACGCATATTACACGCTTGGATAGCTTATACCGTAGTAGCATGGGAATATAGTACTTTTATGCTTGGCTAAAAAGTTTAGGTGCAAAAATTTAGGCAAGCAGAAAATGCCAAAATGAACTCCCATCAAAAATGGATGATGAGGGTGAAAGGCACTAAAAATACTAAGAGAGCTGGCGGGTATTCGCAGAAGATGTGCGCAAAAATCTACTTTCTCTTTGTGAATTGTAGTTTAGGTTTTTAAGCTTTCTTCAACGAACCGAAAGTGGAATGGATAATAAAGGAAATGGAAATGGGATGATGCCTGGAAAAGGTAACTTCTTTTTTCCACTTTCAATGCTGACTTTCATCTGATTCGACAAGAGCTTGTGACGACACCACACATGTTGTGTTTAGAGAAAGTGGGACAAACGGAAGCATTTGAAAGTTACATAATATATCGTACGTCGCATCCAACCCCATATTTTTATCAGACACAGTATGCTACATTATCAGCTCAGAACAATGATCCTGGTCACGTTTTTGTAAGCTTTCCCTTTTCTTTTAGAGTAAAAATGCAGGGCAAAAACTTTTACAGAGAACAAATTAGACGACTATGCAGAACGATATGACGATAGCTAAGCTGCAAAAGATTAAAACCAATTCCTAGAAAGATCCAAGACATATCCCTGCGTGTAGCCAAAATTGTACAGGGAAGACGATGACGCCAGTAGTAGTGTCACCATAGACAAAAGGACGCTTAATTGATTTCTTCGTTTCGTTTCATCGTAAAGCAGGAATTATGCATATTGTACCTCCTTCCAAATGATGTACCACAGGAGGAAAAGATTATAGAATATATATATATATATGCTCTGTTGGGATCCCAGTTACTAGAACGTTACTAAAATTGCAGAGTCTTCTCTCGAATGTTTGTCTTTTTTAATATCAGTTGCGCAACTCATGAAACAAGAAAGAATTTCCAAAGTCACCCTCGTGTTTGTGAATAAAAAAGAATGTTAAATGTGTAGGCAGAATACGCAATTTGAAACATTGAACACCAACGGCAGATTAAGGTTATGTGTAGCGTATCAACAAAAGTTTGCAGAACCTATTGGTACTATTACACATGAATATTATTTGAAATTTGAGCTAGTTATACAGACAGCCGTAAAGTTAAAAAAGAAAACAAAATGGGATTTTGCATAATAAAACTGAATGCTTTGTAAAGACCTGCTCCTATAGAATGATTTAGTCTCGCTGCTAAACCGAGAGGAAAAAAGGGATTGAAGGCTGTGAACTTGTGAAGAGGAAAGCCATATAAGAAAAGACACAAAGCAGAAGCTTCGTATTTGCATTTTGCATGCTCAGCTAAAAAAAAGTCAAGCGTACTTTTCCACCACTTTTACTCGGGTATTTCAACGCGACACAAAATGAAAGAAAAATAATAATTTTCAGTTTGTCTACGCGCTCTGCTACTACAGTAGCACTAGTACTGCCGAAGCTGACAACGTTGAATGGTAATGAGATCAAGATGGATTGACTCAAATGAGTATAGCAATAGTAGTATAAAGTGCATTAAGGAGATTAGACCTGAGAGCTTGGCAGACCGAAGCCTTGTAGCGCGCTGTTTTGCAACGCGGAGGGATGAGCTGTTGTTGAGGAGGATGATGATGAGCTTGATGATGCTTTTGATTTTGTTGTTGGTGCTCCTCTTGGGAGAGATGACTTAAACTGCCGCTGCTCGTACTACTACTATTATTACTACTACTCCCACTTGACCGTTTCATCATCTTTATTCTCGCTTTCGTGGCTGCTGAATACGTTGTGCTGGTGGTGGTGGTAGAGGTGGTCGATGTACAATTAGCGGCTCCTGCCATTCCTGTGCTCTCCGCGGAAGAAGAATCCTTGGTCGTTACCAGCAAATTGCTATTATTGGTATTGTTCCCATTTGCAGAGTTTGATGAGGGGGGAGATGACGCGATGGCGGTGCTGCTTGTGTCACAATTACTGGTTGTAGTGGCATTAGCAGCGCTGCCAATACTGCTGCTTGTCCCATGACAATGACACGAAGCGTCCTGACACGGAGCCAGTGTCTCAGAACACTCATTGTAATGGTGGATAAATAACGAGGCCAACTCCGAGGATGAAGGACAAAACCACTGGTGCATGAGGAATAGCACTCGGGGGAAGTTTTCCAACTCATCCGCGATTTCTCCCTTGTAATCTGCAAACCAAGAGGCAAGAAGAAAAACACATAAAGAAAATGCCTGCGCGAAATGTCGATGACGAGACGATAATATTAGGTTCCAATGTTTCCCTAAAAACGTTTCCGTGTAGTCGCGTACAATGTAATTAAGACAATGTCTTGAAAATCGTAAATATTCTCTATTAGCCAGTTCCGCGACAATAACCTGCACGTATATTTTTTACTCCTTCTTTTACTATTTTATCGCTACTTGAGAAGTACTTTTACTGCGTAAATGCCAGAGCAATAAAGTTCTTGTTCAGTGCAGGTAAAGTACATATTATACCATCGTATTAATGGGAAAAGCAACGATTTCGCTGGATGAATTCTCTCTTGTCTAATCACGAAGAACCTTATTCGCTAGTAAATAAAATTTCCTATTCAGTTCTTCTCTTTAGTAATTCCTTTCATAATGCCATTGCAGAGTTTACCTTCATTTTACTTGATAATCAGTATTGTCCTCGGTTATCCACTTTTGTTTTCCCTTTCGTAGTTCTCGAAGGAAGAATTCATAAAAAAGTTCAACTTTGGCATTTCATCAAAAGCACACAGAGGTAGCAATAAGTTGGGTTTACGCAGGAGTAAATCTATTGAAAATCATGGGCGCTTAGCATACTAGACTACTAAACTTGTGTATTGCGAGCTGGCAGTGCTTTTCCTCAAACCAGACCGCTTCGCTTTTCCCTTGAGAAGCAAAGGCTCACTTATAACTTTGTAAACTTTTAAAAAACTAACTTGCTTTGTTTTCCCTACATTTCATCTCTCCTGGATTGGATTCATTCAATCCTCACTCACGCTAGCACGTTCCCATATAGCGTGCCTGCGTCTTGATCCTTCCTTCAAGCTGTCCTTTTAAATGTCAAATGATACCAACTAAAGATATATAATAATGCTCATACTCCCCGTTCTCTTTATTACATTTCCTCCTTTTATACTATCAGCCACATAGACCATGTCTATAGAGTCTATTGGGGAACGAGATAGAACATCAACATCATCATCATAACTATAACTATAACCAAACATTTGGGGGAGGTGAAACCTCTGGAAAATGATGTTGTTGTTGATGTTGTCGCTAGCTTCCTATTTCAATTCGACTTGTTCATCATCTTGCTTCCTTTTTCCTTCGAGATGCGACTATTCAAACACAACAGCCCAGTGAAGCACTCAAGTTTCCAGAACAGCAACCTTTCCTTTTCTTCTTCTGTACAGAATCTGTACAGTTGACAATAGGCACATAACGTTTTCCTGCTACCACTCCATTATAAATGCCATCATTTTATTTCTCATTTCCCCGTTACGATAGACATGATAATGTGTGTAGGAGACACACAACGTATAATGCACCTTTTTATTCTGCAAGGCCCATACAATTTCCAAAATTCAGCCTCTGCTCTAATTTCCCCTATTTGCCTGCTTTTCTACGGCAGAGAATAGAATAACTTTTGGACAGATTTACATCTACACACGTAGTAGGGCAAGTAATATATAATGAGTACGCAGTAGTAGAAGTTAGACTAGCAAGTAATAATAAAGGCCTTTCTTTCTTCCTTATATCCACCGAATATAATATATGATGAAGGATACTGGCTCGGTTCTAAACTGATATCATATTTAACGAGCTACCAAGGTTGTCGGTATCATCGTGGGATTTTTCTTTTCACTAGGCTCTAGCTTGCTAATTGGAAACTTGGAATTTCCCAAGGCTTATTGAAGCGTTCTATTTATCAACTTGTCTGGTGTGTAGTACTAATTGAATTACAATTATTACTTCACAAGAAGGCTGAAAATGATGAGGGTGGAGAGGCACAATGAAATGTGCTCAATTTATATGCAGCTTAAGGTATATGAAGATCTTCGTCTTTTTGCGAGTTCATAAAAGATCAATGAGTCACTTGCGAGAAGCGTGGGTGCTTCATTTTCTGATAGACTCATGCAATAATGATGTTTTTGCCCATTCATATTTAATGAAATCAACCGTCAAAAGGAAGCGAAACGGAAAAATGAGCTGAGTTACTCAAAATGAATCGAATTTTGTGTTACACAACAACAAAGCTTTAAATGTCGAATGGAATATATAATAGTTTCAACTATGGCTTTAATTATAGTAATGTGACCTTGCTTCCTGACTACTATTATGACCAGTAGTCTGAAAATGTCAAAAGTCAGGACGTGCAAGCACGCACACTGTGCACGCAGGGACGGACAAGCAGACAAGAAAGCTCTTTTTGTCCTGTTCTTTCGCTCAGTGGCCACTGACATTTTAATGGTTTTCACCGAATCGATGAAAGGTCAATTTTTAGTCCCAATTTATACTTTTCTTTAAAATAACAACAAAGGTCTTACCAAAAGCTCGAACACAAATATGAACCAACGCGGCGAGATTTGCCGCACGAACCGGAACTCCAGGCAGAATTGGTCTTTCATCTTCACTGATGACATCTTCCTCCGCCACTTGCGCCAATAAACTGGAGCAAGACCCCAAAATGGAACTTATTGACTGCTGTGACTTATTTGAACCTGTCGACTTGCTACTAACAATGGAGCTTTTGGCACTAGTTCTCGCGCTGTGAGAGGGGCTACCACCATTTGCACTAACACTTGTACTAGGACTATTTAGGGAGGGCGACGAAGAGGAAACTGGTCCACCACCAACTCCTTTCTCCCCCGCTCCTGCTCTGCTGTTAGCCAGAGAACACCATGAGCCCGTATGCTTTGAACCGCCCGACCTTTGAAATTTGCTCCTTTTCTGCTCAGCGCTAGGACTGTTGGCGATGGTCGTGCTGTGACTAATGAACTTTTTATTGACAGGAGAGGGCGAGGACGACGCGGCTGTAGAGTGCTGCTGGTAATGTGGGTGGTGATTTCTTTGTTGTTGATGGCCATCCATCCTTCTACTTCCATCTCCTTCTGTCATGCACCGGCCTCATACACAAAAAGATCGGAAAATAGAGAAAGTGTGCTGCGGTACGCGGGTAGCAGACAGAAGCACTCCATGCAAACCAAAATCTGAAAATGGTCCAAATCAAGTCATTAGTAACTCTTGCAACTTTCACCTCTAGAAAACCACAGGTAAACATTTTATCGTGTCTACTACAAGATCCACTTTGCTTCGTGTGGTAGTACCGTTCCAAAATGTAGCCACACGAAACAGTAGCTTATATAAATTCGCATCATGCTAGCCAATATAATCTAACCTTTATTTGTTTTTCATGTCTATTTTTCATTGCTTTCACCCCAGCAGCCAGTTTTCACCCACAATTATTATAAAATGACACGCCAACTCAGCAGCTCTTACATTGAGTTCTGTGTGTGAAACATGCAAACAAATTTATCCACAGAAGCAGCCAACAAGACACCACAAATCGATCAGAGGTAAACATAGAAAGCTTCAAAATTGTTCCTCGCTATCTTCTTGTGAAACCCTTAGCTAAACAAAACGAATCATGTGGAAGACAAGTGATATGAAATATTTGACATGATAAATGATAATGCATTCGCTAAGGCTGTGACAACAATTCAACTCGTATCAGCAGATACATACACCACGCCACGAAGTTGTAAAAGATATCCAGATATTCCACTGCTTCTTATCTTTGCTTCCTGACTCACACATGTAACTTTCTTCTCTATTCTCAGAACTAGCCCTCTGTTCAGACGCGCCGATTCCACAATTATTTCCCCAGCATTGCCGTTGTGATCATCGCTGTCACCTCATTTTTTTCTCTCGACAGCAGACATCATGCATGCAAACACGTTTACATACTTCACAAGACAATTGGAAGGCAAGTCAAGCGGTATATTAAAAGAAAGAAAACTCGTTCCTTATCACAGTCAGTGTGTCGACTCTCCCACCGACTTTCTTTTTTTATTTTCACCCTATTTCCTTTTTCTGCTCAAGAAAAAATGAAATAAAGAGGGGAGCAGAAACGATATTGTAGAAATAGAAATACACAAAAATACTCCGTAAATGTCTAGAACAACATATGAATTATATAGATTTCATGCCTTTGCTACGCAAAATGAAAGGGTTTTGCACGTTATGTCATGTTGTTCTTGACGCGTGGGCGGAAATACATCACTTCATCATCACACAATGTTTCCATTTCTTTTCCATTCCTGAAACTACAAGATATTCAGAAAGAAATCGTAGAGATTGGACTGAAAATAGAGTGCTTACAGTAAGTCTCGTTCTATAATATGTAGATATGTATACGAATGAACAAAACATTTTTTCGCACGTGATTGCATAAAAATGCTTTGTAGCCACAGAACTTGTGTGTAGCTCATAATAGGTAAACGACGAAATGAAACTGCTTTAATATATTTTCTTTGGATTTCTTGAGTCCATGTTCGGATAAATCTTTGTTTGTAGAAAGTAAAAGAAATACAAAAGAGAAAGAAACAAGTATATTGGGACATTGGAAAAATGTATAAAGATGAAGTAAAGTAAATGCAGTTCCAATCCCACAAACAAGTCCAAGAAATGAAATAAGCATTTTTCAACTTTTCTTTTTTTCTTGCAAGTGAAGTGAGCTGATCAAACAAACCATACCTGTCATTTTACTTTTTCTTGTTTGCTAAACTATTATAAGTATGGTAGTAGCAGTGACGGTGGTGCGGTGTGGTAAATGAAAGAGCACATGATGGACACGTGAGACAGGTACAAGTGGCAGATATTTGAATTTGAAAAGGTACAAGAAGTAACAACGCCAAAAAAGAAGCAAAATAGATGCAAAGAACTATAGTACTTAATTACTTAGTTGCCAAATAATGCCTAAAATGTGGGCATATTTTGCACAACATTATCATATAGAGTAATTACAAAAACCTACTCCAAATTGGCGAATAAGGTTGGAAACTATTTATGAACTAAAAAACAAAGGTTTTGGAAGGAAAACAGTAGCTTTCCAAAAGCAGCTAGACTAAACAGAAGAATAGCTACTTAAATACCTTTACATACATATAATGTATGTTACATACTTGGTTATGCTAAAAACAGATAACACAAAATGGTTATCCGCAGACATAAAAGGCATATAAAGAATCATTCATATACTTACCACAGCCCATAAATATTATTAATATTTCATTTTAATTTTTAATTTTGTTATATATTTTGTTTTTTTGTTCTATAACGAATATCGAATGGTTTTCCATTTTCATGTTATAACAAACCTTCTACCATATTAGTTCATAATGTTTTATTGTAGCAAACAACATAACACAGGGAATACTAAAAATCTTAAAGCACACGGTTATTATGTTATCGTCAAATATTCGATTTCCTGGTACGCAAAAAACAAACGCCTTCTCACGTCAAGCCAATTATGAGTTTGGCAACAATTTTTTCTGTAATAATAAGTACATTATGCAAATAAGGCATTCTTTTATAAATTCCTACAAGCTTCCGATATGATGGATGAATCGTAAGTACGTGTAGATATTTGTCAATAAAATTACAAATCGACTATGACAGAGCTTTTATATTTTGTAGTTCAGTATTAGTAAAATGACTTTTGAGGGATCCTGTAAAGCAACATAATAAATAAAATCTTAATGGTTCCAAAAAATGCTTTCATTCATCCAAGTTTTATTAAATGTAGAAAGAACTCCTCATTATTTGTAACTCTATATTTTGGACATTGCTCTATGTTTGATATTATATCTACTCAGTACTATCAAACACCACAAATTAGGAAATAACACATGTGCTTGCGATGTACTAATACATAATATGTAATAGTTTTGCTATTCCTCACTTGCATACACACTTTACTCTTTGCCTCAACTTTCTCCAGAAAAAAAGTTTAGAATTGACGTTTCACATTTTGCTGTTCTACCCAAACCACATCAAAATGCTTCTATATACACAACTATCAGCCAACAGTAGCATTCTACTGCATTGTGCTCGTCAAAACTAGCAAACAAAAACCGAATTTTGTGCTATGTACATACAGCTCAACAACATTATTACTATAATAATTATGTATACAGATCCCATCTAGCCTGTTAACAAGTTTACTTTCAAGAACAGACGAACAAAATGTCAAACCTCTCTTTTGCTACCACTTCTACTCAGAACAGTGATAGTTTCTGTGTGAAACAACATCCCAACAGACAAGCGTACGTAATTTACATCATTTAAAGCATTCGTAGAACTTCTTTGCTTACACAAGAATGCCCACTAACAAAGAGAACAACTTGCTATAAGCTTTCACCAAACATAATGTTTTTCACTCTTGCATGTATTCTATTTTCCTAGCAAGGTTTCCCTTGGAATTTTGTTTGGTTTTGCGCAAACCACGCACACATAATCGTGTATGCATATACTTTCTTATACCCAATACCCATCAGTTTTGTATTGTCATACAAGCCGTTGTAGAAACGAATATTTTGGCTGCTTTCACCCTTTTTCTACTTAACAGCAATGACTGATGACGTAAGCACTTGTATACTTTTTTGTCGTCAGTATAAAATTATTCGTTTTTGTCAATATTTGTGTAAGCTTGGAGAGAAAGACAGAAAAAGGAAAATGAAGGAACAAGAATAAATGAAAGAAACAGCTTGCATATTATTATTATCGACAATTAGTTTCATAATAGCAAACCTATTAAAGCTATAGACTTTGTGCAAAACGTGATTGTAGCATAGCCATAGCCTCGTTCTACCTTGAGCCTGAGCATACCCTGAAGTTTTCTTATGATGTCTTTTCCTCCTTGTACATAAATTGGTATGTAATAATATGACTTTGTGCAACCTTTAAAAATTGGAAACTCAATGTACCTCGTATTACTAAGCCGCTACTGTGGCGCTATTACATCGGATAGGACGAGAAATCAAGTGGACTTAGATGTGGATGCTTTAACAAACAGAAAACCACGTTTAACACCACACCACACCGCTACCACCATCACTTTCCAGAACAAAGAAGCAGATGGGCAATAAAATTGTGGTATACGGATGCAAAAGCCAGAGGAGACAGTGTTGACAGTTTTGACAGTCCCTCTCTCAGAGTGTAAATGTGTACTCTCACTTGAACATAACATTTTACCTCAAAAGCCACACACAAAAACACATGTCATAATGATGGGTCTGTTTGAAACAGTGGTTGCGTGCTTGAAAATATCTATAGTAAAAATCGACCGAATTCTTTGCACACTCAACACAAGCCATTCCTACAGTTGATATTTGAATGAAAGCTTAGGTATTTGACTTTTATGGGAGTTAAAATAAACTTAGGAATCAACCAATTTTCCGCTTATGGTGCATTTTTTCTTGTTTGGAAACGAGAAACGATAAAGAAGTAGTATCGGTAATGAGCTTGTATGCTTAGTTGTAGCTTATATTATATACTCTGTAGCCTATATATTGAATGATGACGAACATAATAATTTTTTTGCTTTTTCGTTTACTATTTTTGCGTAAATGCATATTCATTCCCTGCCACAATTACGTTGCTCATTTTACCACAAAGGATAGCGGATTACGTCAACACTAGTTGTTTGCATGATGAAAGCAAGAGAAAGCCGTAAAATTCACTGCCGTGCAGATCACTAGCAAGCATCATGTCAACAAAGTTCACGATTCGCTGACTATATCTGTCAATGTATAAGCATATGCATCCCGTTATTACGTAGCTGAGCATAGTGAAGCTAGTATTGAGATTGTCATATTTGTCTGTCTGTCTGTCTGTCTGTGAGCACGATACAGGTCAGACGGTTTGTCAGAATGACACCAAACTTGGTACAGTGATTCATGGGGTCATCAGGATGAACCCTATTGATTTTGAACCTGATCGGTCATCCCCCTGGGGTAATAGGGGGAGGTAACCCTCCTGGCCATATGCTTTGTCAGAATCGCACCAAATTTGGTATCTTGATTCTTTGGGCCATAGTAAGAAGTCCTGTTGACTTTGAACCAGATTGGTCGTCCCCCTGGGGTAGTAGGGGGTGGTAACCCCACTGACCATGGAATTAGTCAGAATCACTCCAAATTTGGTACAATGATTCATTGGCTCATGAGAAATAGCCCTATTGATTTTGAGCAGGATTTGTCACCCCCTGGGGTAGTAGGGGGAGGTAACCCCTTGGACCATAAAACTTGGTTTGAATCGCACCAAATTTGGTACATTGATTCATTGGATCATGAGAAATAATCCTATGACTTTTAACCTGATTTCTCATCCCCCTGGGGTAGTACACCTTGTAAACTTAATAAGGAGACGACCTACTATTGTAACATAACTCTACACCGACTTAAACGATTTTCTGGATATTTTGCATGAATGTTGGGCAACTTATGTATGTTACCTGTACAAAGTTTCAGATTGCCCCGATGCTGTATATTGAAGTTATGAACAAATTACCAAACCCATTCATTTTCAGCTGTATCAAAAATAAGGAGACGATTTCAGATTACGTCATTTTAGGCCACAAAGACATTCAGAATTCTAACAAAAACTGGTTCTAGTAATAAAGACAGACCGCGCAATTACAATAAATCTGAAATTAATTCACATTTTAGGAATTTTTAGAACTTTCTTTATAAACCTGGAGAATTACCTTACAATCATTATACAAATACGGGTTTTTTAGATTTAAACGTCTGTTACTTCGAATTTTATCAATTTATTATGCTTTAATCAGCATTAGTTACGATTAAACAAGATTTTATGCCAGAAACTTTAGAGAAAATCTAATTTTGCCATATTATATGACACATAAAGTGTTCCTTACAACTTAACCTGGATTATATAATTAGGCTACTTTTGAAATTTTTAACCTGGAATCTCATAAATATGCATTATTTTAGTAACCAAACTCTCAAATATATGCTAACAAATGATTTTAAATATGCATATCGACGTATAGTTTTCATTGGTGGAATAAAGTTAGCATCAACAAAACAATACATACGAAGCTAAATTGGGTATTTCAATCTCTTATAAAATATTTTGATATGGCCATAGTCGGGCTTATATACAGGCTATTGACTTTATTTCTTATGTATTTTTCTTTAATTCGATGCATATATTTTGCTCTGAAAGCATTTTAATGGGATGTATTACCCATTTAAGTCGATAGTCCATAGCAACAACAAAACCTTATTTTGTCATTCGGGGTTTTCTAGATCTAAAATCTTAAAACTGCTGATACAACTCATCCGAATTTATGGTTTTGCATTCTTAATAACTTGCTAGCCAGTTTGGTTTACGTTTAACCTGAATACTAGACAAAATATATGAACTATGCAAATGCGACAATACAAAAATGCACACAGTTCGTGCTTCAGCAGTCCTATGTTGCAAATTTGTTTCAGTTCTATGTGATTGGCTGCATAAACCAGTGTAAAAAATCATGTTTAATCGTAACTAATGCTGATTAAAGCATAATAAATTGATAAAATTCGAAGTAACAGACGTTTAAATCTAAAAAACCCGTATTTGTATAATGATTGTAAGGTAATTCTCCAGGTTTATAAAGAAAGTTCTAAAAATTCCTAAAATGTGAATTAATTTCAGATTTATTGTAATTGCGCGGTCTGTCTTTATTACTAGAACCAGTTTTTGTTAGAATTCTGAATGTCTTTGTGGCCTAAAATGACGTAATCTGAAATCGTCTCCTTATTTTTGATACAGCTGAAAATGAATGGGTTTGGTAATTTGTTCATAACTTCAATATACAGCATCGGGGCAATCTGAAACTTTGTACAGGTAACATACATAAGTTGCCCAACATTCATGCAAAATATCCAGAAAATCGTTTAAGTCGGTGTAGAGTTATGTTACAATAGTAGGTCGTCTCCTTATTAAGTTTACAAGGTGTATGGTGAATGGAGTCAGAGAATCAGACAGACAGACATCCACTTGGCTCAGCTACGTATTTGAAATGATCGTTAAATCGGTTTATTTTCTATTAACAAAAAAGTGAAAGCTATTTTTACTCCAGTTGCTGCAGAGCATAGCGTAATGTTATTATTATTGCTAAAACTTGGTTCGTTTGAATTCGTTTATATGTTTCTCCAATGACGATGATCCAGATGTTGATAAAATGATGATGGTTATTATGACTTGTGTTGTCGAGCTCAAATGACTGACTGACGTACTTTCTACGTCTACTGTGTACCATAAATTAGACTACTTACATAATGATTGTCATATTTTAAGTGGACATGCTCATTGCAACACGGACCATGGAGTACTTTGAAAATGAAAATGATACTACACAAAACAATGTAAATCATCTCTTTACTTTCCTTCGTGTACATAGGTAATCTAGTAGTGTAGCTCACAAAATGCTGATTACGAACACCAACCAATCAACCAACACTGAATGTCTGTATAGTATAAAGTAGCATTTTGCATTTAAATCGGGACATGAGAAATGTGACTGCGATAAAAAACAAAACCATTGATAAAGGACTAAAGCATAAATATAGCTTTCTCCATTCAATTCAAAGGTAAGCTGATACTGGTGTCAATAATTCATCGAAATAGTAAAGCATGTTACTATTATCATCACTAATTGATATGCACGGTATGAACTTCCAGAAACGAGAAAAATAGAATAATTGCTTTGTTTACCTATGAGTAATATCAAATCGCTTAATTCTACACATTTAAATGCATGCTAAACTCGGAGAATACGAGAGATTACATATAATAATATGTTACACATGAACAAAATAGGAAAGGTTTTAGGTGAAATATAAAGGTGATACAAATCCTGTGAGTCCATCAGGCCTATTGATTCTTATATCGTCATATCTTTCCAACCAAGGTTGGTAAATCGGTAACCAATATATAAATACCTCTATGTGGTGTCGATAGTGCAACGACAAAATGCAATATACCTACGGAATTTTCGTTTCATCTTTACAAAAATGCTTATACCGCTTATCAGCTAGTTTACAGTAATAACATGTAAAAATATTTTCTTTCCCAGCAAGCAAAACGATATATAAAAAGGGAGGTGAAATAGTGCCAAATAATGAAATACCCCCAATTTGTGTTGCTGACAACTTGCTGTCTCTTCTTATTTTGTTTTCATTTTATATACAGATTCCTTTCCTTTATCCTTTCACCTATTTGTGCTGAACGAGTAATGCCCGTAAGCCCCTTCCAGGAAAGCGCAGTAAACCATAAAATCTGTCTTCTGTTCTGCTGTCTTTATCTCCTTAAATATTCATGAAGTGCTGGTAAGCTCTCTGAGTCTCTCTACCTTATGCCCACTTCACTTTCCTCTATTCTTACAGGGAAAGAAATCCAGATTATCCAAAAGTGGAAAACAAACATGATTTTTCTCTCAGCTTTCTCTTTTCCATTTTTCATCTCCGCTCAGCGTATAAAAACTATATAAACCCAGACGGATAACCATGATATCCCCACAAACTGCGCTTCGGCTTCATTTTTATGAAAACATAAGTAGTCCAGCCAGATTTTGTGTTTCTCATATGTCATATCTTCTTGAACACAATCTAATATGGAACAAAAAGAAAAATACGTGACAAGTGGCACATCAAAATGGAGGAAATCAATCCCGGACATTGATTGATGCATGTTCGGAAAACTATAAAAACGATGAAACAAGCGGGTTAAATCAAGGCAGACCAGAAAATGCAATGACAAGGAAAAGTATATTATGAAGATCATTAGAAACAATATACATTAGCTTTACACAAACTGACACGAAAAATATTTATAAAGTACGATTCAATCCCATACCAGGTGCTTGCTTTATTTTAAGAGAAAAAGGTTTTGATCTATTGAAAAATCTGGTTTTAGCTATGGGATTTAAAACTTTTAATCCTAGAATGAAAAAAATTAAGTTCTCAGTTAGCACTGAGTTTTTTTCCATAGCTAAATGAGTATTCTGGTTTTTGTTGAAATAACTATAATTATTACTTATGCATTTTTATAACAGTAATATATGGATGTCCTGTTGGACTTGTCAAATTTTATTTTACAAACACAACTTGCATTCAGTATACACTGAAAATAAAGATGCACCATTCGTTGTGGAATACATGAAAGTAGCAGTAGAAGCGTTTTATATCATTTCCAAACACTACTGTAAAACCATTTTTGTGATGGACTCTGTACAAGTCTTCAACTAGGTACTTCGGCGTATATTCAAAATCAGTTGCTAGTTCTACACCTTTAAGTCGCAACGTTGACCCAAAGACACGGAGATTGTGAAAATTTTCGTCATTAGTTCCTACAGAATATTCCACAACAAATGGTGCATCTTCATCAGTAGGAATGTTATTATGATTCTTCGCCCAAACTATCATATCACCAATGTAATTTTTATCTTTTAATTGCACTAGTTCCTTTATATGTCTTTGCGTAAAATTGTGTATTTTCTTCTTGCAAGGTTGTTTGAGCTTCTTAGCTCTGAATGTCATCAGAATGTGTGACGGAGTTGTCATTCCACTTGCAAAACACTCCAGCATAATGGCTTTTTGCTCTTCAGTCAATCAGAGAATGGAAATGCTTTGAAAATTATGTAGATCAGAAAGTGCGTGTGCATGGGATTTCTTACTCAGAATCATCTTTCTTATCAGACTTTAAATGTACCTTATAAGACTTTTTGAAAGGATACTTTGTAAGCATGTTGATAGCATTGATGTCTTGCAAGATAAGTTAGATCTTCCTCCAGAAGCAGCACCTTGAGATCTAGATACTAAAAGAGGTCCTGGTAGACCCACGAAATTATGTAAAGCATTACAAAATGAATAAGTAAAGTGTATACTAAGTTCAAGTTGTGTTTGTACAATAAAATTTGACCAGGAAAGTCCAACAGGACATCTATATATTACTATTATAAAAATGCATAAGTAATTATAATTACTTCAACAAAAACCAGAATACTCATTTAGCTATGGAAAAAAACTCAGTGCTAACTGAGAACTTAATTTTTTTCATTCTAGGATTAAAAGTTTTAAATCCCATAGCTAAAACCAGATTTTTCAATAGACGAGAAATTACATGCCTTATTTTAATGTTATGAGAATGAAAGTTTGCACCTGGCACCAGTTTATGGTGGATTCCTGGAAATTATGTAAAACCGTCAACATATTTACATATTATTCCACCATATTCCGTTTTCCTGTTCCGAGAGAATATGGTGACGAGCGGGTGAATAGAAAAAGAAAAACTACCTTTTCCAGATCAATTATTAGTTCCCAACGAAAAACTTGCTTCACTGTTTCAAAGTTCCTGAACTTTCCATCTAACAGATTTAACACTAAATGAATGCCTCTTGCTTAGACAATGCCCAAAAATTAGAATAAAGGATACGATGTTTTAGAATCTTTTACAGTTACTACATGAAACATTTGCCTCATTCACAGTTTTTGGAAAATAGATAATTTGAGTCTTTACAGAACAAACATTCTGCTTTTTCAAAAGTGAAAAATATAAAGTGTAGACTTCGTAGTTGTCGAATGCTAAATGTCAATAATTAAAAATCTATTATAAGTCTAAATTATAAAGTATCCCCCTCCTAATAATACTGTATCCATTTTAAAAATAGATAAAAGTGACGTGGCTTATTTAATGTTGACTTTCCCTATTGTAATCAAGATGTATGTACAAATACAAATCGATTTTAATTATTGTTTGAACATTCTCAATAATTGTTCTAATTAAATAATCTAACATAATATGTATGTTATGTTTACTCTGAAATTTTGCTGACAATCGGGGTCAAGTTGTAAAGAACAGAACGATCGTACTGTTTATAATTTGTTATGCTTGGTGTTTGTATTTAGTGCATAGTACTGAAAATGCTTAGATGATAAAGATCAAATTCAAGTAATTCGATTCAGTTCTAATAGTTGTTTCATTTTCTAGTATCTATCTACCATTGCCACTACGCATATATTCTTAAGAATTAGATCCCCTGCCCCTGCTTTTTAATGAAATGAAGTTGTAGATAGACTCAGATCTGAAATGTTTACTACTAGTTTGTATGAATAATGATAAATGCATGAAATAAATATCTACCTCAAAAGTGAAATGTGTTACATTGTTCCTGAAGATTTTTTCATCGGAAGTCGATAGAATGTTCCCTATTCTCTGTACCGAAAACTCCTGAAAACGCGCATACGTACCCTTTGAAACTAGCACTTGAGAAAAGGTAGCAATCTAATCTCTATCTCTATGCATGAGGTAAATACAAGTAGCACCACGGCGCAGACATTTGGATCTGAATGCAGAAAGAAACATGTCAAAGCTGTGTTCGGTTAAAAACTAAACTTTTCACTTTTACCACATTTGCCACACTACTTTGGGCACACAATTGTTTTCACTTTTTCACTGGAACCGTCAACTTGGAAAGGTTTTAATAACTCAATAAAATAATCATTCTGTTCTGGATAATTTTTGCACCACCTTTATCCAGAATATCGACAAGCATCTGAAATTACATAGAGTCAAAATCGCAAATTCATAGCTGATCTGCAAATTATATAAACATCAGCTTACAAGCAATTTAGAGCAGATAGAATGTTCATGTTCTTTCATCTCTTTCAATGCATCACTCCATGTAAACTAGGTTGTACCAGCACAAGAACCATAGTCGTATTAAAGTAAAAACACGTGTAAAACATTTATTAAAATGTCCTCGAGGGACAGCGCCACTACTACTACTACCATAACAAACTGGGATGCTGAGCTCCTGGTGATGGTGGTGGTGACGTCTTTGTAGGGTGGAAGTAGAGCTTATAAATGCATGAAACCACGAAATAACGTAGTATCATCATCAGTAGTGTGCCTGTTTTCACTTACTCGCGTAGAAAACAGCAATGCTCCTGCTTTTGCACGTAGTCTTCGATCCCTATTATTAGTAAAATCCTTGCGGCACAAAAACAGTAGTTTGAAGGAGTGAAGAAGATTAAAACAAGTACAAAATGTTAGATTTATATAGGACGATGAAGATAGGTTAAGTGTACACTTTCATTTTTTTCATATACACAGCAAAAAAATTTAGTGGTGCTCGTTAGCGGAGCGTTCTTTCCCTCAACAAAGAGAAACTTGTCCACTTGAGATGATGATGTTAGGCTCTTGTAGTCGACTAGTAAAGTGTATGAGTATGCAACATTATTATTATTATTGTTATTTTAAGTCGTGGCTTTTGCAGAGTTTTCTCTTCAGGAGCAGACAGTCTGCCAAAATGATTATTGAAAAGAAGTTTGTGCGTGTGATCCGAGGGAAGAAAAAGAGAAAATGTAAAAAGGATGAATTTTTGGTGGTGGGGAGAGAGCGCATGGTGACTGTGTCTGCACTTGACGCTAGAGAGGAAATGCGATGAAAGCGGGAGCTGAACGTGGTAGTAGTGGATGTGTACAGAAATGCCTTGACAGCGAGTAGAAAGCCTAGTTGCGAAAGTGGTTTTCCATTGCTGGGGATGTTTGCTTGCTCGTGCTGGCTCTGATATTATTGGAAAGCACGTAATACTCTGTAGCCAACTTATACAACAAGGCATTCATATGCAATGGGTTGTTGGAAAAGTACGGAGACTCGTAGATATTAGACTTATTTGATTTGATTCGTTGGTTGATGAATGCTTCTCGATCATTTTCCATGTTCACTTTCCCTCCGTTTCCGAATTCGCCTTGTCATGCCAGATAGTCTGGAAGTAGAAGTAAAACTTCAAGTTGCTATGTGTGGCTCCTGCTATCGCCGGCAACCACCTACACTAGTATCGCTTGTCTTGTCAGTAAAAGTAGAAAGTGTTCCTTCCCACATACTTTGTTCTCTTGGTCTTGATCTGGTCTTGCGGATTCCTCAACTTATACCAAAACTCTGAAGACGACAAGCTAAACCACTTGGTATGAGCGTTTTTTGCCTTTCGCATCTTTGCTTTCTTTCAATGGGAAAAACGGAAAAGGTTGTGTCGATACATCAGTTAATGTGTTTTTGGCAGGGTGTGCGATTGTGCATATAGGATATGAAATTCGAGATGGCAAGTTAAAAAGCTTTCATCGGTTTCATGAGGAAATCCTTTCCAAGTAGCATAGATTTTAATGATGTTTTCAGTGCAAACTTTTGGGTTTACACTTACATCTCGTTTTACAGAAGTCTTTTTCAGCCATGCCTTTTTGAAACGCACTATGCATGTGCAAAAGTAAATGTTTACAATATTCCATCATTGTTTCAAAAAGTGTCTTAAAAACTATATGGAATCGTCTCAGCACTATCGTCTGTCAATAAAGTTACTAACTATTGTATATCCTTGAAATATGTTATGTAAATTTTTACTTTGTTGAACTTCAAAAAATCTTGTTGTCAGATAAAGAGAATGATAATAATGTATCATCGGAAAGTGAATGAAAAGCCATTCTAAACAAGCATGAAATTTTGCATAAGATATTGTCTTTAAATGCGTATTTAACTTGTAGAATATAAAGTAAATTGAGACTGAAAACTAAAGATTTCAAAAGAGATATTATTTGGCATTAGTTGCTAGTGCCCTCATCGATCCTTGATCCTTATAGTAGTGCCCTACAAGCATCAACTTGTTCACAAAACACGGAAACACGAATAATGTTTCCATGAATTCAGCATTCAGCATACATCCTGAATCAAATCAGTCTGCGTAGTTGGTAGTCGCCATCTGCTACAGGAATCCTAATCCGTCAAAATCGAATAAGAAAGCAACCTTTTTTTTTGGAAGAATAGGGGTCCAAATGAGAGCACACACACCGGTGCCAGCAGAAACAGCTCCAGTCACGCCACCAAAACAAAACACTTGAGCATAAACTTATGATGAAGCCTATTTTGACCACATACCGTCATCAAAAACAACGCCAAGAAAGGCAATGAAAGTCAGATCTACAGAAGCGTTCAATATTTACTCTGGTTGTTCACGGCAAACCGCTGCTGTGCTGTAATCATTCAAAATGAGAATCAGTCATGCTCCAGTCATCTTGCTGCTTTTAGTTCTCTGCTCCTGGGGAACTTGAAACGTCATTATTTTTCCCAGTTTGTTTCAAATTTCTTTCTTTCTTCGCAGCAGGATGACGCATTACGACAGGAAGACTTTTCCTGTTTTTGGAAAAGAAACAGTTTTATGCACGAATGTACTGCGACGAAAGAAATAATATTTTCTCATCCATATAAGCCACTTTTTGTTTGAGAGCTTTTTATTTCCAGTATTTCCACTTTTCTCATAGTTTCATAAATTTTTTTCATCCGTTTCTTCGAAAATCTCACCCTCTTCACTCCTCACCATCATACATTGTATGATGTACTATACATGAAAAGTAAAACAACGCAGAACGCTGACCATTCCACTATAAGAGGAAATGAAATCAGAGAAAGCGGACAAATATGATATGTATGTGTTGTTGGTAAAAGTGCGCATTGAAATAAGATTTCAGGCGAAAAATATCTCTGATTTGATAAAATAAAAGTTCTCCAGAGACAGAGCCACTAGAGATACAGCAGGTGTATTACTTACTGCTACACAGCTATTTTGTTTTATTTGTCTCCAGTCTCCGTGCAATAACATGGTTCCATGTACTGCCGCGATTCTTATTCTTTCTTCCATAATACACATCTGGAACAAAGAAGCTGGAGAGAAAAACACTTTTACACGTGAATTGATTTTACTTTGTTCAGTCAACGACGAAACTATTAAAAGCAGGAGATACATTTGCCAACAACACAACAAAGTGAAAGCGGAGAAAGTCGTAGAGCGTCATAGGAAAAATCAGCAACAAACAAACAACAAGGTATAGAAGGTGCGACTTTTATCCTTTCGGTTCGAAGCTCTTCTACTCTACTCCATTGTTCTTTTGAGTACATTGTCATATTCGTTGGATTATGTAACTAGTAAATAGCTACCTAATCAAAAGCCATCACATTTCCTAATTGGTCATTTCATAGACTATACACACTATACAAACTTCTATTGTCAACTTTACAGACTACTGCGTCCAAGCATAATGATATAGACAAAGCAATGAAGAAACCATACAATTATGCGTTATATAAGCATCCCATTACACAACTTTCAATAATATGCTATCAAAGAGTAAAATTGAAATGTGGAAAAAGACCATAAAGTCGATTTTTTGTTTGAGCAACCTGCTAGAAAGCATCATGTAGATGTGATGATATAAAAGGTTCTCTATTTCTACCCGACTGGATATTTATTGTGGAGTATAGCGTTATGCTTTTCTAAGAAATGACAATATCACAAGTGGCAGGGAAAACCTGGATTCTCCCACGATGGATTTTGCCCATGAATGAATACATTGACCTACTAACAATAATTACACAAGCCTACTGCTCTTCTAGTCATGCAGTGATACTCCAAGCAAACTAGTGCCAGGGAACACAGCCTTTTTACCTCCCTTTTTCCTTTAGAGTTTCTTTCACTTTCGAGCTCATTCCCTTTCCAAGTTCTAACTACAAACTTTCGCTCAACATATTACAGTGAAGCAATGAATAAAATGCTTCGCATTCCTCTATTTTTAGACATGAAACGGGAACAGAATAACAGAAGAGAGTAAAAATGACATTATCCGTGTCTTAGGGATGATATAGTGATAGCTAGAGAGGGTGGAAGTGTATAGTAAACAATGTGAACACGACCTCACGATAAAAGAGCGACAGAAAGGAGTAAGGCGTAAAAGCCAAAACTTAGGAAACGATCACGCGAAAAAAATCTCCACTTTGAGAATAATAATATGCTAAACAGCAGCTTTCACTCTGTCTCTTACATAGCAGAAATGCCTTGAGACGGCACTACTACTTCCAGTCAAGTCAGTTTTATCGTGTGCTAATGCCTTTTGTTTTTTGGTCTGCTTTCAATTGCTCCTACACAATGACTTTTTGTGCTCTATAACTTGGGAGAAAGCACGCTAGCTGAGTTTGAGAGTGCAATCTTTGAGTAGAGGATGCTCAATGCTCACGAGGTTGGCTATATATTTCGTTAGTGTGTGTGCATACATAAACTTATTGAACAACCTTGCCTTCCGTTCCCTTATTGCCGATGGCGATGAGGTACTGAACTTCGAACTAGAAAGAAACTTGTTCGTCGAGCAGGATTTATATCTAGGAGCGTAAGTCAGAATTTGACATTCTTTTAATAGAGGTTCGGAGCACCAGTCACTGAGCTAGAGTAGTGAAACAACTGACTTTGATAGACTGTTTTTCCTTGAGGTTTTGAAAGGTGATGTGAAGATGCTTTGGATTCATGAAACACGCCACTTCGAAGAGTGCAACCATACAATTGAGTTTCATTACAATATTATGCATATTATTATAGGCATACCTAGCAAAGTAGGCGTACCTATACTATACAGAGCTTAAATTAATGTCTTCAGTTTAGGATTCGGTAGTCGGAACGTTCAGAAAGCAATGTACATTTCGACCTAGGTAAAACCTAGCTATGCTCTGGGGCAATGTGATACACATAATATAAAATGTCATCCAATTGTTACTGTTTAGTCACAGTCAAATAATAATTGCATGCGTCCAATCAAAATGCTAGTAGATTCGCGAATAAACACTCTATCAAAGTATTACTACTATTAAGTTAATAGGTCCAACCCCTGTATTAACCAGCTATGCTTGTACACGGCAGAAAAATCTGTAAATGCACTGAGAACAGAAATTGTAGTGTTATGATTATAATACGCAGTAGAAAGCTTAAGATAGTCTTAATTCATGGATGAGTTCTGAAACAATAAAAACGTGGCTTCTAGAAATGCTTGGTTTTATTTAGAAATTCGATATTTGCATATAAATACTAAAAATACAACACAGCGACAACATGTTGTTAAACAGTAAAAATGATTTGTATGAAAGACGAAACAGTTGCTAGTTTAGTACTCCGGGACCTTGTCAATTTCATTTATAAATTTTTTACATTTTGCTTTTAAGGCACGAATAGATTCAATGAATAAGGCTGGTGGAGGAACAGCTCCAACTGACTCAACAGAAACTAAAAAGACGAAATAAGCGATTAATATTTTGACTTTGTCGAGAATCATGAGAAAGTTAAGAGCATGCTTACATATAAAATGATCCTTAACGCGACCCAACGAGACCGAATCAGCTAAGTCATCATACCGTAATACATTTCGGCTACAAGAATCATAACGTGCATCGTGAACGGTGGCAATCTTCTTTCCTAAATTAATGACAACGCATTACATTAGCCGCTAAAGCCTACTAAATCTCGTCTTCTTAATATATAGAACTGAAATGCAAACCTTTTTTCTCGATGATTCGGATTACCCCGGGTGAAAAACACTTTTGTAATCGTTCTGCTGCTTCTCCTTCCACTTCTTTCAGTAGTGTAATTTCAGGTAATAGTCGGTAGAATGCAGTAGCTAAGTTTAAAAAGGAAAGCATCATATTTACGAATTCTGAAGCAATTTAACTAACATAAGAATTAATGACGATTACTATAACTTGATGTTCATACCGACAGGAGAAAATTTAGCATGATCACTTCCTATTCCTTTTACAGCATGCATTCTCAAGTCAATCTCATGTCCGGGTCGTAACTTTGCGATTAAAATGTCACTTTCAACTGGTCCAACATCCTTTGACGTGTACATTCTCGACTGGCTTCCGAGGGGAACCCATCGAAGATGACTGGTATAAACTACAGATAAAAGAAAGCAAAAATGATAAAACTTAAGTATTACCAGCAGAGAGTAGTGGAATGAATCGGGTGATTCTCATTAAAAAAATTACTACCTTTATGATTTAAGTACATTTCGTCTGGATCCGATGAATCTGTTGGTCTATTTGGATTCCATCCACACTTAATCTTCAGTTCAAACTCTAAAGTATCCTGTTCACTTGGATTTTCCTCATCTTAAATTAAAAGTTACAAGGAGATGTTACATGTTAAAAGTACTTATCCAAAATATAGATTCCATATGGTCTTCAAAGTTCAAACACTGGTTAGGTTAGTGAAGTGGGTTTCTACCTTTTGGTCTATATTCAAACAGTCTGGGATCCGCTTTTAAAGGAATAAGACCTAGTCGATGAGCAAGGACTTCATCAGGAATGATTGATGTATTGTTATACATGAAAACTTTCTCGAATGCCATTGAAGGAACCTGAAACATTCCAAACACTATATTATTTAACAATCTACATATAAAATCAATTTGCACTCATTTAGTTTGTCGGACAAAATTGTCCAAGTCAAAAGTCATGTTAGGATTCTTTAAATAACCTCGGACAGCAGGATGCGTCTAAAAGCATTAGCCAGGGAAGGTTGCACACCAATCAAGTCGAATTCCATTTCATTGCCAGCGATTCTCACGATTTTAATAGAAACTTTCTGGGAACCAAATACACAAGAATTTGTTAGAACACGTTCATGTCCATAATCAAATAGTTTGAAGCAAATCATTAAGCACCTTCTTGAATTTCTCCAGTGTCCATGCGTCATCATAACCATAATAGGCTCCTGGACAAAGGCTGCTACTCGCCTGCAAGATAGAAAAACCTAAGTAATCATTCACAGTTCATTCCAACTACACACTAAACTACACATTTATTTTAACTATTTTTGTAGAGCAGTCTACAGCCATCAAGAGATTCTATTTTACTCAGAATGGTAGTTATGCTGCTCACAATTTAATTTTGCATTGCTCACTACACTAAACCCTTTAAAAAGCTTCAATGTTTAAAAAAAGAGTCAATGCTTATCACCATTTAATTTAATCACAGAGAAAAAATGATAACTTACATTGATAACCTCGTGCTTGCCCATAATGGCAAGTCGTCGAGCAGACACCACATCCGAGCAGCCGTCCATGATGTATTCTCAACTGTTCACCTTCGACCTTTTACTGGTTAACTGTTAACTTTTAAAAAAAGTGTCACTTGTCACTAGAAACACG
Organism: Entomobrya proxima; assembly: GCA_029691765.1. Lineage (NCBI taxonomy): Eukaryota > Metazoa > Arthropoda > Collembola > Entomobryomorpha > Entomobryidae > Entomobrya > Entomobrya proxima. Next base: position 15,198,875 of record CM056171.1, on the reverse strand, counting down.
TGCATGGACCATGGACAAAACACGGCCTGCAAAAGAATGCAGAGCTGCTTGGACTTGAGTGAGCGCCTGAGTGCACGGGGCACTCTGCAAAGCTGTGTGCACCTCAGATGCTCGCTTGTTTACGCCCCTCTATTCTGCTCACAATTCACAAACCTATCATCTGTTTTGTCCGATGAACACCCAAAAATCTAAGTTTTTTAGTGTAGCTGTCAAATAATTTGTAGTAAAAGATAATTTGGCTTAATTAACGCACTACACATTTTCAGTTTCCGTTAAGTTCTTTCAAAGGGTCAACATGGTAAGTAAAACTATTCAGTGAATTGATTTCCGGTAGACGAAATTTGGGTTGGAGTGAAATTCGGTGATTTGAGTTTGGGTGGGGGTGTATAATAAGTTGACGCCCTCGTTTACCGTTTTTCAAACTGATTAAGGCTATTAAGGTTGTTTTATTAATCGTGTTTTATAGATTCGGTTCATCCTGATTCAAAATCGTGCTGGGAAGACGAGACTAGCAAAGTGGTACATGAATTTCGACGATGACGAGAAGCAGAAACTGATTGAGGAGGTTCACGCTGTCGTTACTGTTCGAGATGCGAAGCACACCAACTTTGTGGAGGTAGGTGGAAGTAGCTTATCAAAGCAGTAATCGGAAAATTGCAAATGATTTGGTTAATTGGTTTTAATTTATTGTTTCAATTTGTTCTCTTTGTAGTTCCGAAACTACAAAATTGTCTACCGGAGATACGCGGGGTTATACTTCTGCATATGTGTGGACGTCAACGATAATAATCTTAACTATCTGGAAGCTATTCATAATTTCGTAGAGGTTCTCAACGAATACTTTCACAATGTCTGCGAATTAGATCTTGTCTTCAATTTTTACAAGGTAATAAGCAACTCAAAGTGAAAATTGATTAATGAATACAATTTGCTAACGTTTAGTTTTAGTCCAAAGTACAAATAGTTTGCTATTACATCTCTAATGAATGATTTTTATGTTTGTAGGTGTATACTGTGGTGGACGAAATGTTTCTTGCTGGGGAAATCCGGGAAACAAGCCAAACGAAAGTTTTAAAGCAACTTTTGATGTTAAACTCTCTGGAGTGATAAGTTAATAGTTAGTAATTGTCACAAATTAGATTGTGATGTAAGATCTGTTGTATTAGACTCTTTCATTTGCCAAAATTTCCTGTTAATTTATATTTAGCTATATGATTTGTGTAAATATTTTGATAGATACAATAATATTTTACACAAAGTGAAGATGGAAGACGTATAAATTTAATTTATGTTGAACAAATTATTAATTTGTAATAACGGAACTGTTAAGAAGATATATGCAATTATCATCCCCACCCAATATATCGTTTTTCTATATTTTGAAATAATTTTTGGTGTGCGTAATTTAATGTACATGCTTTAGATAATCATGTTTAGACAGTTCAGGACAAAATCCACTCGACGACCACAAGCAATTACTGAATAAGTTAGGAACTACAAATAGGTACATGTAATTTAAATAAATTAACTGTATGAATATTGGAACAAAAGTCAGTAATAAAGCGTAGCCAGTCACAGTTGTAGTGATTGAACATTCCAACATTTCGTGTTTCTTCAAACATTTTCATTGATTTTGTACTTTTTGTACTTCATTTCTCTCCTCAAATACTTATGATATTCGCTTCGTAAAACGCTTTAACTGCTACAAAAGGATTGAACAGTTAAATCTGTAAAATTCTGCAAAAAAATTGCAAAAATAGGAATGTGGTCCGGCTATGTTGCCGAGGCTGATGGAAGGAGGACACTCTCCGGTACAGTCTCCTTACTGCAATGGACGCGGAGATTTTTAGCTGCTCGGTTACCCGCCTCGCTCGGTTCATCTCTCCTTAGCTAACCTGGACACTGAGGCCTCCGCCTCTGAGCCCATATTGACGCCCAGCTTAAGTGAGATACCAGATCAACGTAATCGCCCCAACCACCAGGACTCCCCAGCTCAAACCATCCACACATTCCGACCTGCCGAGAAGCTGGCATTACAGGACTACGCCACGAGTCCCAGTCGAAAGAATAGCCCAAAAAATATCCTATTTCTGTCGCAAGTCCCTGTTTCGATTCTCGTCAGTGGAGTTCACACTTTTTGCTCATAATTTCAACACGCACAGGTATGCCAACAGCCAGAAAATCTCTATCCAAATCTCGCTAGTGCTTTCAAAACACAGAGTCGTCCACCAAGCACCTGCACCCAAACCACTCAACCACCATGCTCCTTTGGTTAAAAGTTGGTCAATTTCAGGTGAATGCCACCTTGCCAGCTTTAAAAAGTACACCTTTATGCCGGAATCCAAACAAAAGTGACACATGCAAACGGGAAGTGAACAGCGAAATACATGGCGTAGATGCTGGCATCTCATCTCAAAACATCAGATGGTGTAGTTTTCCATCTCTCGGCTCTCTCTTGACGTATCAACGTATCTACTCATTGTCCTGTGACTTGATGCAGTAGTTTACCCATGATTATAATTATTAACGCAAATTGGTATTTACTTTTAGGCACACGCACAGTTCTGCTGACTGACTAGCTGGAAATGGTGTAGTCTGATTATTATGCAGAATATTATTATTAGCAGGTGGTCTTTATTCTGAAGCTCTGCGCACCTCACTTTAACCTTAAAGCTCTGGAAAAAACTCTAAGCTTTTGTTTCTGATGATGATAATGGGATGACGATGCGCTGATTACTCTTGGTTGTGTTGTGTCCGTTTTGTAGTGTCCAATAAATTATTCAGGAATGAGTAAATGAGCCATTTTTGTTGACAAATGAGGAGGAGAACGAGCAATGACTTTAGTGAGAGGGGATAAACATTTGACGAATAAAGCAAGTCCACTTCCTGCCAAAATTCCGTAAGAGCCTATATAGTTTTAGGTTGATTGTTATGTCAATTTATGCTTTAATTGTGTTTTATTATTGTAGCCATAATCGTGGAAGGTATTTAAATTGTTTTACTGATTTTTATAGATTAGCAGGCGACGGGTGGTGTAACGGAATTGTTTGAAGCAGTGCATTTATTTGGGCTAATCTTCGCTCTAGTTCTGTCAAATCGTTTTGCTGTGAGTTGGGAACCGTGCTCGGATTTCTCACGGTTTTAAAATGGAGGGGGTTCCACGCATTCCCATGATGGGATTTCCCATGAGAAGGAGCGCCGACACACCCCATTTTAGGGCGAAACTGAAAAGTGTAAGTGACGACAACAGAGGGACACATACCAGTTCTTCTATTTAAAGTGTGTTTCCAAGTTCATAGTTTGCTAATGTTTCTTTGTATTGCAGTTTATCAGCAATCATTACAATGAAGATCCGGACAGCTACAGCAATGAGATTCACGAGCTGGAGTCCCTTAGGGCCAGCGCTGTCCATGTTTCAAAAGACTACTCGGGGTGCTCAACCCTGAAAAAATATTTTTGTCAGTTGAATTTTCTCAAGAGTAGGTTTCCTTTAAACGAAGGTGGTAGTTGTGCCGTTAGTTTTTCATGGTATGTTATAGCACATAATATTCTTGCAATTTTAATTTTACATGTTGATGTTTTAAAAATAACCTTTGTTTAATGTAGGTATGACGTATTTTCGGAGCATGTACATGGTTGGTCAGACATAGATTTTGAAATGTCATGTATACTTTACAATATTGGTGCGTTGCACTCTGAACTTGGGGCCTTGGACAATCGACAGACTGCTGATGGAATGAAGGTACTTTGCAAGCATTTTCTTACACTGCCAAGAACACTAGTTATTTTTTGGACTACCATTTTTGATATATTTGATTTTGATTTGTTTCAGACTTCATGTACACACTTTCAATGCGCCGCATGGGCGTTTAACCACCTTCGTCACAACTATCAAAAGTTTTTCACTCCGGATGTTTCTCCGGACATGTTAAACATTCTCTACAATATTTGCCTTGCCCAAGCTCAGGAATGTATTCTCGAGAAAAGCTTGATAGACAATCGAAAATCGACGATCACGGCAAAAGTGGCACTTCAGATTGTCGAATACTATAGTACTGCCTTAAGGATCATTGATACAATGTCCAAAGACGCGGCGCAGTACTCGGATAAATTAATTAAATCCGTTAAAGTGAGTTTATAGTCATTGTTCAGGATTGCAGTTGAGTATGTTTTATACAGTTTACATCATTTTGTGATTTTACAGACGTGGAGAAAACTTGTAGAGCTTAAAGTTCATTACTACGGCTGCATTGCTTACCTGTACCGCGGAATGCAAGCGGAGGACCAAGGGAAATGGGGAGAACGTGTGACTATGTATAAAGCTGCTGCGGAAAAGTTAAATACCTGCTTGAAGTTTGCCAAAAATCTTGAAAAGACGGATGTAATTTCAGCTTACAATATCAGATAATCGATTTTACTAAACTTTCATGCACTTATGTAACCTGTTTCATGTAACTCGTTTGATATTTTAGCCTGTCCATGATACTCTCCACTTTACGCTCGACGTTGTAGGTGGGAAGGTAGCGATTGCGGAAAAAGAGAATGAGTTCATTTACCACGAAAAAGTTCCAGAGTTGGAAGCGGTGATGTCGGATGTGAAAGGAGTTTCCCTTGTCAAAGGAATCCAATTCAAATTTGATGATCCTCAAGTCGCAGGTCCGGATATTTTTGGAAGGCTTGTGCCAATGGAAGCCCATGAAGCTTCTTCTCTGTACAGCGAGGAAAAAGCAAAGATTTTACGAACCTATTCCAAGAAGATTGAAGAGAAGAACGAATCTTTGGACAGGTTTGTTCTTCCTCTTCAGCTGGACCAGTTGGAACTTCATGATACGGATAGAATACCACAAGAACTAATTGATTGTTGTGCGGCCCTAAGTGTAAACCAGGACGCTGTGAAACGTCTTTCCGAACTGATGGCTAACTTATCTAGTCTTTTTCATGATGTGGAAGCCAATCTTGAAGAAATTCAGGACCACTTGACAGATCAAGAGAAGAAGGAAAAGGAGTATCAGGAAGTTGTTGGAAAACGACCCCCAAACAACATTATCAACGAAATTGGCAGAGAGTTCCAAAAATATCAAAGCGCGCAAGCAGTGGCTGCCGAATCCAATAAAACATTACACGAAGCAATGGTCACCCATGTAGCAAATTTGAACATTCTTATGAAGCCTCTGGACGAGGTGATGAAGCATATTCCTAAATATGACGAAATGGAGAGAAACGAAGAAGCTTTGGAACGCATGAAAAAGTTGTCTGGGAAGGTTGGGGAAATGAGGAAGCAACGCGAGATGCTAGAGAGTCAGCTAAGGGACTCAATCCTAAATGACGACATAACGAAAAGTTTGGTTGTGAAGAAGGACGAGGATTTGGAGACTGTTTTCAAGGAGGAGCTTCAGAAACACGACAAAATTACCCAGCTACTAGATCAGAACTTGCTGGCTCAGGAAAACATAATCAGAGCACTTACTGAGGCAAATGCCGAATATGCAGAAACTCGAAGGGCCACGGTGGAGCTAAAGAAAAAACGAGATGCGGTGATACAGTCGTTTATCAGTTCGTACGAAGCATATGACGAGCTAGTTTCAAAGTGCAATAAAGGAATAGAATTTTATACAAAGCTGAACACAAACGTTGGCAAACTTTTGCAGAGAACGAGAAGCGTGTGCAAAGTGCAAAATGAGGAAAGAGAAATTAACATGGAGAGAATTATACGCAAAGCGCAAGCTCCAGTGATCCCTACCGTGCCACCAACCTCGGGACCAGGTTACAATAGCATGATGTCTGGTCAGTATCCTGCTGGTTATCCATCCTCGTCCGGTTCTCCTTCACCTGGCTCTGGGTACTCTGCAGCTCCTAACGTTCCTGCGTCTCCAGCGTCCCTACCTCCATCTAGGCCCAGTGGGGGACATTTGAAGCTAAAAGACTACTTGGCAATGAAGAAAGAAGGACAAAATCCAGCTGCAATGCTCCAAAATAATATGGCAGCTCCAGCAGCAAATCCCCAACAAAATGGAACATTTCCTGGTATGAGCAACAATGCGTACTACAACCAACAACAAAATTACAACCCCGGAAATACAAACCAAGTGCCTCCTCCAAATGCTCCATCTTCTCCTGCAACTGGTTATTACCCTCAGGGCTCGTCACCACAACCCCAGTCTCAAACGAATCCTGCGTCAATGATTACTCAGAATCCTAGTGCACCTCCTCCTGGTCCAGCTCCACAGCAATATTCGGCGCCGCCACAACAACCTCCTCCTTCGAATCCCCAGCAGATGCAGTATGGAACTCCTCAACAACAGCAGCAACAGCAACCCCAATCCATGCCCCCTAGCCCGTACACTCCCAATCAACCCGGTTACAATTCTGGTTCATCCATGTACACGTCCACATATTCCACTCCCGTCTACTCATCGAGACACCATCCGTATGGAGGAAACGCTCCGATGGACAAGGTAAACACGTTTAGCTCATCCTACGGAATTCCTCTTTCATACTCTGGACCAACTGGATATCAGCAAACCGTCAATTCGACGGCACCTACGTCAGTACCTCCAGCTCACTACTCGTCTCCTGCTCCACGCGTTACACCTTCCCAACAGCCATCCGCAAATAACCAACAAATCCCGTCTTCGTATTACTCTCCCGTGTATCATCCAACAGCGAACACGATAACGAACGCAACTTACAGTACGGGAACAACTGCAACACCTTCGCAGTTGGCACCACCATCCCAGCAACTTCAGCAGCCGGGGAATGCTCCAATCCAACAACCTTCTCACGTTTCCGCTCCACTTCAACAACCTCCCCAAGTGCCAACTCCAATTCAACAGCAACCACCACAAGTGCAGGCTCCAATTCATCAACCTCCACAAGTGCCAGTGCAGCCCCAAGAAGCTTCAACCGTCCCACCTGTAGCTGCTCCACAGCAGCAGCAACAACAACAACCCCAGCCTCCTCCATCCAACATGGATACTTACAATCCTGCAAATAGTTTTTTGGCACAGTACGTCCGACAAAGCCAGGGCTACTTAAGTTCTAGTTCAACGCAGGCTCCGGTAAATAGTACAGGCTCCACATTTCCTTCATCAGTTAACTACACAGCCGGTTATTCCCAACAACCCCAGCAACAAGTTGTAAACTCTCAGTCAACTGCTTATCAACAACAACCAACGATGACAGGTTATGGCCAACAGCCAAACCAGTATTCGTATGGACAACAATGGCAGCAGCCATCCCACCAAGTGCCTCAACAACCAGCCCAGCATCAACAACAGCAACAACAGGGAGGTCAAGCTGTTCCTTTTCAACAACCGCAGCAACAGCAACAACCAGCAGGATATCCAAACCAACAAAATTATCAGCAATATGGCCAACAACCCCAACAGCAAGGATACTATAATGCCCCTCCCCCACAACAGCCTCAGCAAAACAACGGATATCCGCATCCGCAACCACCTCATGCAGCAGCGCAGTCTCAAGCCCCAGCACCAAGTAAACCGGCAGGAAATAGCAATTTGGACCTTCTCTCAGATATTGACTTCAACGTGTTACCCGCTGTTGCTCCACTTGCCCCAGCCGTGGTCATTCCAGGCTCAGGAAACCCTGTCAAAGTAGAACATGGCTCTGAATTCATCGACAATTCGGTGAAACAAGAACAACAACCGCAACAGGGACACGAAAATAATACGGGACCCCTGGGCTCATTCGATCCACTTTGGACTTGAAACTTTTACCTGCTTTGTAAAGATAAATGTATTAATTAATGTATAATGATTCCTTTGGATTGCGTCCGACTGTGAACTATAATGCTATTATTATTCTGTAATGGTGTACGTGGCTGTTGTGTATTTTTTGTCAGTTCATTTTAAATTTTTGCAAGTAAATTCATATTCAAGACGCCTGTTGTCTAGTTGTCTTTAGTCGTTCACTTTCTGCTATGAACTATTTCGACGAGTAATTTTTGTCGACTCCCCTCCCTGTGAGTAATGTTAGGCACTGTTTCGGTAGAATTATATTTATTGTTGTACAGCATAGTACTGATACTGATAAGAATGATACGAACTGAGAGTGATGTTTTGAGTCTACCTAATAATACATATAATTAACCTATTGTGAATAATAATTCAGTAATCTTCTATTATTATATTTCAATAAAAGACGACTTGATAGCTATTTCTCCGAATTCGGTTCTCAATTTTACATCTTGTTCATAATTATATTTTTGTTTTACACGCATTTATTTATGCATCTCATCATACTATGCATAACTTGTAAAAACGAAAAGTAGACAGAAAGACATAGCCAACCATTTTCTAGTCATTTTGCACTTTTATTTCAATTTTATATACATCTTAATATTTCTTCCATTTTATATATTTCTTACTTTAAAAATTTAATAAATCTTTGTGTATAAAATTTTCCATAAACAAACATTAACAATACAATATTATATCGACAATACGTGATACGAGTTAGTTAGTGTACAAAATATTTCTGCTTGATACAATTCATCAACTACATCGAAACTCTCGATTCTCATTAATCAATCGAACAAAGACAGTTCAAATCACTTATCTGTAAACACAAAGAATATGATATTAGAGTAAACTCAGAGCAATACTTGACAATGTTATGCACTTTTATAAGCATTGACGGAGACACATGTACACAATAATGCTAATAATAATATAATAATAATATGTAATACTCGATAGTTGATAATAGAATGTTTTCGAAAAAGTAAAACCAATCACTGCTTTTTAGCGTTAAAACTTTCCCGTCGGGTTGACCCTACGTACCGTGGAATCAAAGACTTGCCTGGCGACTTTCTTGTACGACTCTCAAACAATTTCACACTTTCTAACACTTTTCCAGCGTTGGCCGCCTTCAACTCTTGGATGGAGTCTCTATCGTCGTTGCGATTGCTTAACCGATTCAGAAAACGCGTACGGTGATTTTCAAAGTTGAATTCAGATGCGGGAACCCACGCTTCAATAGTAATACCGTTTTTTGAAGGGGCGGTATTGCAGTTGGCGTTTGGATTATTTCTTTTCTTGTTGAGCTTTGGCGTGGACACGTCAATCACCTTTTGACTGATCACTGGAGGGTTGGGTTTGATGAATTTGCTGGCAGAGCTGTTCCGTCTGGATAGTGTTCTTTTTACTGGCGGAGGTTCTGTGCGATTAATAGGTTTCAACGAGGTGTCAGACGTTGACTTTTTACTCTTGTCCTTTTGCCCCTTTTCCATCAATTTTACGAGTTCTTGAACGGAAGATTGACGTCTCATGGGAGTTTGTATGAACGTATCCGCCGACATATGACGAAGATCGACGATTCCTGGTGCCGGGGGTGGATTTTCTTTTGTGCTGTCATTATGCTTACTGACGTTTCCGGTTGTGTTTTGTGAAGTATTTCTCGTGGAGGTTGAAGGGCTTGGTCGAGCTAGTCCTGATCTGAGAGTATTGGGTCTACCACGCTTCAGCGTACAACGGTTTGGTGATCTTAAAAGCGAGTCATTCTGTTGATTGAAGCCATACCGGGAAAGATCCCCTAAGGGAGTATTTACTACAGAGTTTGTGTTCTGTGCTTGACGATTAAGTTCATGAGACTTTCTTCGTTCGGCATTGCTGATAACCCGTCGTTGAGATGGGGAATAGCCTTTGTCTTGGACAGAAAAGCGACGGTGAATACTAACAGCTCTGGCATTAACCTGAGCCGATCGCTCGGATTGAATTCGCATGATTTTGGTTTCATTCATTGCTCGTTTAAACTTGTCCTCTACTTTACGAATGGACTCTGAGCGCTGAACGCTGTTGTTGCTACCTCCTCGGCCACCTCCACCCACAGAACGTTTACGATGTGTTGAGGAGGGATTGGTTATCACAGATTCAGGGGGACTTTGTAACCTGGCTTTATTGGATGAAGCCCCTGAGCTACGCCTTCTCGTATTTCTACTTGGAATCGGGGGAGGTCTTTCAACGGAAGATGGTTTCTTATTATCCATTCCACCGACAAGCCTTGCTGCGCTTCGTTTTCTTCTTAATCCGGAAAGGGTTAATTCTTCTTGTGCCGTCAATGTAAGCGTATTGATTTCTTGAATAAGAGGCGTGAGGCGTAAGGCGGACTCTACATTTCCTGTTTGATTCTCTTGCTCCGTCATATCCACTGTATCCTCCAGACACGATATTTTAGACGCAATAAATGCTTCGTTTTTCTCGTCTCTGATTTGAGCCGATGGGGATAGAGTAACGTACTCTCCACTGATCCGACTTACATTTTTGTTCACCTTTTCCGGTATAGCAGAGTCTATTCTGAGTTCTCTAGGAGAAGCGGCGACTGGAAAACGACAAGAGCTGTTACTTTTCCGCACTGGGTTAACCTTGTCAGGTCGAGGTATTCTTGTTGAAGATGCACGAACAACTTTTCTGGGAGAGTTGGCTAGTTTATGAATTGACATGGTTGAGGATACCCGCTTCACATCATTACGGCGAGACGCACTGTTACTACCTCCATTATTATCGGTGAGAACAGTTGGATGTTGCTGCTTCTTGGAAGACTTCTTGCTCAAGATTTTTGCTTTCACCGGTTTAGATGGAGCAGAGAAAGGAGTATTGTTTTTACTTGCTGGGTCTCCATTCTTGTCTTTACGCCGTAAAAGACTTGGCGTCACCAGATTTTTGAAACGGGCGGCGTTTGGGGTTTGCTTCCAGTCCATCTTCATCATTGGACTGTAAAATTCAAATAAAGAAAATTAAAATCTTTGTACAATCTAAACAAATTCTACATACAACTGTGAGGAAAAAACAAAATTAATGCAAAATCTATATCTGACTACCATGTTCGTAGAAAAGTAGACACATGCGAATGCGTTTAACATAATATATCATACATGCAAACTTAAATATAAATATTTAACCTTGGGTTTAGGCAAACTGGGGATGGACACGTAATGAATCCCGTAATGGAATTCGGTGTGTCAGTTATATGAGCAAATCGCCTATCATCGTCCTTCACTAAAAGGCCATTCTTTCGAATGCCATCCAAAATGGTTTTCCTGGAAAGCGAGTGTGTGTGGAAGTGGTGATAAAAAGCGGAAACGCAGCCACAGAAATAAAAAAATAATGCAACATAAACAAACAAACAAAAAACAGCAAGATGGTGTAAAAATACAAAGCATCTATACGGCATATACAAGCTTCTTTTGTGAACTTGTGTGAACTTTCAAACTTGTTAAACTACGAAAATATAATGTCAAAGTTGTTTTAGCGAATTACTTTTTCTGTAGTGAGAAAATGTTCTCATCTAGGCATCGTCTTTTTCCACTTTTCAAAACCGGAGTGTGTGTGAAGTCGGAAAAATCCGGCGTGTGAGCTATTGGCGTGTCACCAGTCTTGTTACTTGTCACCTTCTTCAAAAATCCAAGTACTCCTAAGCCCAAAAATTAGAATGTACCTCAAGATTAGCTAATTACCACTATGCTAATTGTATTAATTCATTCTAATGTTCAACAATTCTGTAAAATATGCAGTTGCATGCGAAACGTAAATGGTACTGTTTTCAATTAACCTAGCGTACTTGTGAGAGAACCACTTCGTCTTTTCTTCCTTCTGTTTAATCCCTCATTCTCCAGTTCATCCTCGGAGCCACGTAACGAGAAATCTGATTCCACCTTCTTTTTCAACTCGTCAGTGAGACAGCAAAGTCGTTTCCCGTTACGAATTAAAATCTCCACGATTTTTGTATGCGCCTCAATAATCTTCCGTTCCTGCTCAAGCTCCTTGGTTTTGTCGCTTTTCTTGCTTTCCACAGGCATGATATTGGGTCCTATCACAATGGCTAAATTTTCAAAGCTCATTCGATTGGCATTACTGTGTTCCACTACCTCCACCAAAAACTAATCAAATTCAAATGTTCCCATTATAAGCAGACGTTAATTTTAAAAACAGATTGAAAAAAAGAAGTAGTGACAATGACAAGAAAGGGGTTTCAAACCTCAATAAGGTACGTTAAAACACTAATATTATACTCCGGAAGAAGACAAGTTGATAACATCACAGCTTCCTCCCGTGAACTTTCTGAAGAAACTTCCAGACACCTAAACGTTATAATTCAGCAGGTTACCAGCCATTATTCTAGTGACAACTTTGTTGAAGGATCTTCAATATAAAAGTTTGGACATTACTTGCGAAATATATTGTGAGTCTCGTATGGAATCAGTGGTGTATCCATTTCTCTTAGATATTGCTTTAGCACTGTGGCCACGTCGAACACAGAATCACAAGGGTTGAAGGTAAACTCTTCCGTCATTTCAAGATGACTAAATCGTTGCTGTAAAGTTAATTTGCAAAAAAGGGGTATTTTGAAACTCCATAAGCTAAATAGAAAGTGCAAAGGATAGAGAAATTGAAATCAAGCTATAGAATAGATTCTTTCATACCATTAGGGCCTGAACTCTCGTGGAAGAGCCTGATTTTCTAAAGATACCCTCCATTTCAATATGTTGGCGCAGAAAATTGCACGCTTCCTTGATTAAAATTGGCACTTTGACGGACATTTTCCAGTGTTTCAGCTCAACTAATACGGGTCTCTAAAAGAAGGAAAGAATCGGACACCGTCATTTTTAAGTGCATTCATCATAATCGCATCCAACCCAAGTTAAAACATTAATTTTTTAAAACCTACATGTTGTCCAATATCACTACGACCCATTTTGTTGTTGTTAGACTTGCGAACTTTGGTTCTTCCTCTAGTTGTCGGCGATTCGAAATCGATGCCCCAGTTCTTCAACTGTTCATACACAGCATAATGCACCAAAGCAAGCATTTGCTCACTATTACCGTCAGCCGCGTTTCCACAATTAGCCACAAGTTCCAATACGTGAGGATTTTTTGGCACGATCTCTTCCATCTTTGTCCCACTTTCAGAAGGCTCCATTTCAGCGTCCATGCGTTCGTCGGATTTGTTGTCATCCAAATTGTTTTCCTGAGATCCCTGTTCATCATCTAAGAGCTCGGTTGACGTTGACGTATCCATTCTCAATATCAATAATTAAACCTGCACAGAAGAAAACCATGCACATTATTAACTGACATCAACAGCATGTCAAACTAGACTAAAAGTCAAACAAACTTATAAATATCCACAACATTTACCAAACTGACAAGCAGTAGCTCACCTGTAACAACGATTTACTCCAATCCCAAGTTCCCAATGGTTGTCCAGTGTTCTTCAAATGCTAGTTAACTTTACCAAAGCACGGTAAATGCATAAAACTGGTAAAAATGTGCGAAAATGACATCCGTTTGCGGTCTAAAGTCTAAACCTGCTATGTAAAATCACTCGAAAGACGACCACAGTGCTAAATTGTGCTCTGCTCACTTCCTTAATTATATTCTAAAACTACACATACTTTTAATTAATAAATTATTTGGTGGATTTTGATTTTTTATGATTTTTTAGCAGAGCAACAAGCAGCCACAAAGAGGAAAGCTACATGTCACTGTGGTCTGGACTCTCTGGACGCAGAGAAAAATAGGCTAACAGACAACAAAACAAAATAGAAGCATGAGATAGTCGGGTAGCAAAAGAGCATCAAAGCGAAGAAGGGAGCAAAGAGAATTTTTCAAACGGTTACATACTCAGCGTACACACATCTGATGTATCTGCTTGACTTCAACCAATCCGAAACCACTTTGTAAGTATGGAGCTTAGTTAGCTCAATACTCACAACACATTGAAATGCATTGACAAGGGAGCCATTCATGCCACAAGTGCATTAACTAAATCTGGACAAGTTTTGTTAAAACACAAGTTTTACCCGAAGCATTTTAGGTGAATGATGACTGAAGAAGAGCTTCACCTAGATAGAAGTTTTTACTTATGCATTTTACAATCAAAGCTTAATTATAAAAAGTGCATATTATCAACTCAAAGTCAAAACCCAAACATGCACAATGCTTGCTTATGATGTGTAGTAGCAGTTAAGTAAATGAAAAAAATGCTACTGTTCGGTTGAATAATGCTTTTTCCTTAATGCTTCTGTACAAGTGCATAATAATCTTATCTACATTTCCTCCATTCGAAGAAACAGGCAGGAACATGAAACATGACCCTTTATGTTTAGTCCATAAATGGAGTGGGGGTTTAAGAAAGGTTAGCTGGTTAGTCTTCATGTTTTTTGGGATTCAATTCAACCAAAATATATTTTAAATTTTAAATTATAAAAGCAAGTCCAGTTCGTGTCGAGGTTTGTTTTGCTTCCAGTTCCATATTTAGGTTGACTACACGAAAAAACAATCTTAATTTTTAAGATGGTTATGAGTTAGGATGAAATGAAGGACTTGATATTCTGTATTTTACGCTTGAGATTTGCTTTACAAACAAACGGAAAATTCTATTCTAGTCAGCACATTGTATATGTCGGGGTTACTTGAGACAATGGTTTGATGACAAACAACAATTTTCAGGAATTGAATCAGTTATTCTTAGAGAAAGGTCCGAACGATTCAAGTTAGGTTCCATCCACTACTCATTTTCTGTGATTCTTGATTTGTAATGCTTCATTTTATTGATGCGTGTTATAAGTACCCTATTTCTAATTATCATCAATGCGAGCAAATAAAAATTGATATTCGTATAGCGCATAAATGTAACAAGTAGCGTTAATTTTGTTTATTTTAAATTAATCAATCATTGCCAAAAGTTAAGCAGCAGGTAGCGGGTAGGATCGATCTTCCATACGGTGATGACTATGCGTGCGCGAAGCACCGGAAGAGGCGAGAAGTTCTGGAGAACTTCATGGAACTTCACGCAAAGACACATGAGAAAACAGAATATAAATAGGAAATTAAAGTAAAATCTATTTATTACAAACGCGCACCTAATCCAGAGGCATATTTTTAAACCCATAGCTTAATGACAGTCATTGAATGACTAACTTCTACCCGATTTAAAAAATTACATGGAAGTGGTGTACCTGGTCATTCTGCAAGTGTACGGAGAGTCACTTCTTCAGACCAGTTTGAATATCCTTCTTCATTTTGAGCCTTCAACTACAAAGTACAAAATATTAACAATTAATTTTTGATACTACAGTTTGTCTAATGTGTTAGTCCTGCTTTGCTTACCCTAAACTTGTACTTCTTGTTTCGCTTTAGACAAAGACAAATGTACTGGGGAGTACTACCACTGTAAACTGTTAGAAACCCGTGACCGGTTGATGGATTCTCCATTTGAAGAGTGTACTCATCGTCCGTAGCCCTACTGGCCCATTCTAGTCTCAGATAATTTACACCTGCTTCAACCAAGGTAGGAGGCAAAGGTTGCAATGGAGGACTTCCGGCAGTCATCGCAGAGATAACTGAGTATATATTATGGTTCCAGTCTCAGTAGTAAAACTTAGAACTTTCATTTAGAACGATTAGTGAATTGGAGTTGGAGATTACTATTGAATAATATAAGAAGTAATATAAGAATAATAAACATAATGTAATGTTAGTTTTATTTTACACGAGACTGAGAGGTAGTTAGCTACTAGTATTATGAGCCTCTGTGTCAATAGCATTGAATGGAAACGGTAGTATAATAATAATGTATGAAAGATAGAATGAGTGAGGCAAGATTAAATTATGGTCTGTTACTTTAACTTATACGAAGTTAAAGTACTAATATTTAAGTAAGTGGCACTACTACTGCATCGTTCAATCAATCAGATCTGAGCTGACTGGTTCTACACAGCTAGCCAACATTCTTGCCACGCAATTAATGTCGGATATTTGTGATGACGATGCACTGGAATGGATTCTTGGTACATGTAATAATTTTTTAACTACTTAGTAATATTTTAGTTCATGCGTTATGAAATACTATTTAATTCATAATTAATAATTATCTTGTGGTCCTGATTCTTATCTCTGTAAATATTATTTTAACCATACTGAGTACGATGTTGGTTCAACGTCTAAATTAAGATCGTTGTGCTTCAATATTTTATTGCCTGACAATGACAATGAACATTTAAAGACGCTAACAGATACTGGTCTCATTTAATGTCATTTTCGTCATTTAGCACATCAACTTGTGACAATTAGCAACGCGTCTTTGTTTCAGTTCATAGACTGCCATCTAGTGAGCTCGGAATACAAAGCCAATGTTGAAGCAACGTGCTTTGAGAATAGAGACCGCAAAACTCCTGCCTGCTGCTCATCCATTCACTAGCTTAATCCTCTGATAGACGGACGGCTTTAATTAAAGGTGCAACCGAAAAATTACTGATTAAATTTTTCCAGTGGTCGTGTCTTACATTGGACTCATCCACCACCCTCATTGAAGCCATCCGAGAACTTAGATTTGCTAAGAACTCCTAAAAATGGGTCCTAAGTTTGATCCTTCTGAAGTTAAAATTGGTAAGTTTCGGTAGAAAAGTTGACAACATGTTCAGGTCAGGTTCAGGTGCCTGTTTAGTGGACCAAATCGGGTCACTCTTGCATTTTTGGTGATGTCCTGACAAATATGGTACGTACAAAAGTGGTTTGGATGTCAAAAGGTTGACCTTTAAAGTATTTTTGTGTCAGCTATAGCTATAATTGTTAGTAAATGACGGTGTAAGACGAGACTGAACTATTAAATCATTAAATGGTAATGGCTACTTTATTTACATGGTTTTAGTGCATCTCAGGTGCGTTGGTGGAGAAGTCGGTGCCACCTCATCCTTGGCTCCTAAAATTGGTCCATTGGGATTGGTAAGTTGAACAGTTTATTCCGTTAATGAATTAAACAGTTACTGTTGGACCTGCCTAGAAGATCTTGTCTTAATTTTGCATGTTATTGTGTGCTACAGTCTCCCAAAAAGGTCGGTGATGACATCGCCAAAGCCACAGGAGACTGGAAGGGATTGAAGATCACTGTTCGATTGACCATTCAGAATCGACAGGCTACCATCTCGGTTGTACCTTCAGCTGCCTCCCTTATCATCAAGGCCCTGAAGGAGCCTCCAAGGGACAGGAAGAAGGTCAAGAATGGTGAGTTTAAATAGAATTTATAACTAAACCATCAGTATGCATGCGTATTGCGTATCGATCTGTCATGTAGATTGAATGCAAGTTGATTAAATTAACTAATCTGTCCTTTTTGTGTATTTGCAGTAAAACATAACGGGAACATCACGTTTAATGACATTCTTAACATTGCTCGCACCATGAGGGAAAGATCAATGGCCAAGAAGTTGGAAGGAACTGTGAAGGAGATTTTGGGAACCGCTCAGTCTGTTGGATGCACCATAGACGGGAAAGCACCTCATGATTTGATTGACGCGATTAATGATGGTGCTTTGGCTATTCCAGATTCATAAGTATTTTACATTTTGTAAACTTATTTATCGAATAAACAGTTTTTAACAACTTGTAAAATTACATGCTACTGTTCCGTAAGAGTTTGCATAAAGTTTTATAACGTTTCCAAAATGTTAGTCAAGCGCTTAGGGGTTATATTAGTTCACAAGTAGTAAGTTAAAATGTCGCTTCATGGTGAAGCATCAGTTATCAGTAATCAGTAGTACTCAGTACGTTTGTTCTCACACATGAATATAGGATATAACTCGATAGAAAGAAAGAGTCATGAATCATGATGTTATATTACTTGCCTGAATTTTGAATTTGTCACGAGATTTATAATGCATAAACGTTAAACACATTATAGGATGAAATGCGAAAGAAGTGCGAGTCCGAATGAACAGTCAATTTGTTTAGATGCGAAAGAAGTACAAGAGAAAAAGAAAGGAAGTCAAGTAAGCGGAAATTAATAGCGAATGTGTGTTTGTCGCGGCAACATTTTTACTCATTTAGTTTGTAAGAGTTTAAGAGTTGGCATTCCCGGAAGACAAATCGATTTCAATTACAACAAGGACAACGAGGGTAATAGTTTCAATCCTTTTGAAGTGCTAAACCACGCCGACAAGTAGCAAGCGCAGCTTTGACAAAAATTACAGCAATGAGCAGTCGTTTCCATTCCATTCAAAACCTCCTTGAATATAATATATAACTACATTGGTAAAGAATGCCTCCGAAATTGAGCTCCAATGCAACGTAGAGCATTGTTTTTACACTTCAATATTTTTCCGTCGCTCATGATGATTTATGCCAGACATTTTTAAAAGAATTCTAAATGACATCATATAAGCTACTGTTATGGCTTCTGTGGCCTTTGAATTCAAATGAAGGTATTGAAAACACGAACGCTCGAAAACCTTTTCAGAACCTTTGCTACCAGTGTGCCTGGTGAAAACGAAGATGAGAATTTTTTAAGCATATATATATTCGGGACCGGGTGAAACACCAAAAGAAAATTTAAGATTTTGGCCTGCGTAAAAAATGGAATATTATCCCATCTTCTTCTTCGGCGCATCTCATCATTTCTATTCCCGAATATAGCTTGTCCTCTTTTTTCTTTACGTTCTCTGTCTTCTTGCAACACCGACGACAACGCAACGCAACCTTACGTAACATTTTTTAGGTCTTGGGTTTCAATTCCACTGGTTTCACTTCATCAGCAGCAGGCAGAGGCTAAGCGCCGAGGGTGTCAGAGGGTGTAGTTCACCCGGGCCCCAGGGTCCAAAGGCAGAAAGGGGCCCCACAATTTATGGAATTATTTTTTTGGCTTATAAATCTTTTAGTTTTTGACATGTACTTACTTCCATGAGAACCATAAGACGCTAATTTCAAGCTTTTGACTTATTTTTTGTCAAAAAAACATGTCCAAAATAGAATGAAATTGGCAGCGATTAAATATTCAATCGATGTAGAGCACTTTTACCGATACCGTGAGTGAGGGTCTGTGAGTCAGGTCATCAGTCCATTTGCATTCAGTCACATTTCAAAATCAGGTTGATTTTCCTAGGCACATATCCATACGAATCTGCGCATTTAGTTCAATTGTTAAGCTTTAAGGTAAACTGTTAGTGTTACGTTTGAGTAGTTACACTTGGTAAATTACGTATGAGTGAAATGGATTTCAGTTGCATCTTGACAAGGGGCCCTAGTTCGAATCAAAATTTAATTTATTTCCAACTACTGTGATTTCGTATTGCTTTGGAAAGATTAACTAACTGATTAGAATGAGGAAGCATTTATCTGGGGCCCAAAAGCGGAAACTTCCAGAAACCAAAAAGAAGATTCCTGCGGACGAAGCCAAAAAATGAAACCACTTGAGAATTATTTTCAATCAAAAGAAAGTTCCGAAGCTGAGGTACCATCCGTTTCTGTGGAGTAGCAAGACACCACAGAGAGCACTCAGGTATGCTAGAATGGAATAGATGACACATGTCACACACATTACAATAGTTCTGATGTGGAGCCACAAGTGTGTACCCATCAATCAGTTTGTGGAACTGATGAAGGCTTTTCTGTTTCAAATTCACCATCACGAGTTCTAGTACCAGCAGTGTCAAATGGTAATGGTGATCAAACCGAATCAATTATTGGCAAGGATCAGGTTAAGGTCGTGGAGTCATGTGTTTCCAGCGATTCAACTTAAGATGTTATAAGCTTTGAATTTATAGGTGTTTTGAAATAACAAATTAAAGTACAAACCTCTGGCTAACATATACATTTTAGGGTTAAATTTGCATTCATTCAGACACGGCAACTTGGCCATTAAATCCGACTGACTATATGAAGAACAAAATCTTACACGCAAAGCCAAAAATACGAATTTTCCGAAGGATCTTGCTTGAGTGAAGTGGCTTGCTTTTGAATGAACTATAGATTTCAGACTGGCAAGGAAAACAATCCTGTTCTCCGAAATTGGATGTTTATTAGCGTTTCCAAAAACGCAGCTTTCTGCTTACCGTGTTCTATTTATGCACCGTCTGCAAATCAATCTGTGTGGATGAACTGGGAAATGCCCAGATTTCAAGATTTTAACCATGGTAACCGCGGAAAAGAGTTCATTGCTCTTTGTGGTGCCCACGTTCGGAGTGCCTTTTTGAACGTCCGGAAGCGCAAATATTTTTCAATCATGTTTGACACCACGCTAGATATTTTGCACATGGAACAAGTTTCTCTAATAATTTGCACATTAGAATGTTCCAAAGCTGGTTGTTATATTGAGTTAAACTTCATAGATTTCGTCTCAAGTACTGATAAAACCGGAATTGGGATTGCTGAATGAATCTTAAAGAAATACTAGTCTGATTATGTGGATCTTTCAAACTGAAGAGGTCAGGGATATGATAACGGGTCTAACATGGCTGGAGAATCTAAAGGTGTTCAAGCCAGGATCTTAGCCAAATGCCCGCCAGCCACATTTGTTCCGTGCGCTGCGCACAGCCTAAATAAAGTAGGAGTTCAAGCAGGCGAGCCTCTTCCTAGGAAATATTCAAAATTTGTACTTTCTTTGCTGGTTCATCTCGATGGAAAATCTTGGTAAAAATGTCGAACACAAGCTTCATTCGGCTACGTTTTGGTCATCAAACATTGCAGCAGTTTAAGCTCTATGGAACAACTTTGATTCTGTTGCTCAAGCATTGGAGACCATCATGCAGTCAACAGCAATGAAAGGTGATGTTTCAGCCGCAGCAGAAAACAAATTAAAGGACATTATGAACTTTAAGTTTTTGATTGGCTTAACAGTATGGAAACAACTCTTGTTACAAATTAGTTCATGCAATATATGCATACACTCAAATGTAGATAATAGCATTGCCAGAAAACGGAGAAGTGTTTTACGCAAGTGGTTGGACGATTTCAAGAAGTGTGGATTCGAAAAATGTCTTCAGTTGGCAACTAAAAAAGCTCTCGAAATTGGAATAGCTCTTGATAGCGGATTTACTACAAGACGTGAAAGAGTGCACAGTGTTCGAAAGATAGTTCTATGGATAGATTTAAAAAATATTTCTTTGATGAACTTTTAACGAAATTGATTTCAGATATGAATTCGCGATTTCATCAAATTCGTAGCTGCGTTGTAGATTTTGAATTTCTCTGGGGAAGCGGATTTAAATTGGCATCCAATATCAAGCAAAAGTATGTAAAATATTTGTGCCAGCGTTATCCTTCAGATTTCAACCTGCTTGCTTTCTCTCATGAAGTTGAAACGATTTGTCATATTGTGGAGGAATTTCCTCCGGAAGAAGAAACATTGGAGGATCGGAAACCGTGCGATGTACTGAATACTTTGTACCGAAACGATTTAGACGAAGCTTATCCAAACTGCGCTGTGGCTCTCCGAATTTTTCTGACACTTCCAGTAACGGTAGCTTCCAATGAAAGATCTTTCTCCAAGATAAAACTGATTAATAAATACTCCAGATCCACAACTGGTCAAGATCGGTTGAATGGTTTGGCAAACATCTCAGTTGAAAGAGCAACATCTAGTCATTTAGATTATGACAGCATAATTGACGAGTTTGTTGCATTAAAATGTAGACGCATTTGCTGTAAATGGTATGTTTTTATGTAATAAAAACCATTTCTAAATTTTCCTATTTTGTTTAATTGTATTGAATACTTGACAATTATTTATATTCTTACGTATTAGGGGTTGACATCAAATTTACTTAGGTGTACGGGCCCCAAAATCTATACTTGCACCCGGGCCCCAATTTACATTTCCACTTGACGCTTAGCCTCTGGCAGCAGGCATACACATCGCAACCACAAAAGTAAAAAAATAGACACACAAATGCAATTCAGAGAAGGGGAAAGACGAAGATAGAAAAAAAGACTGAGAAATGAAGTTCGAAAAGAAATATGACGTTATATAGCAGTTGCAGTATATACAAGTTCACATCTAGGTGATAGCTAGGTACTTTACGCAGAATCGAAACATGTTCGGAATCAAGTGTGTGTACGTATTTTTCTCTGGGAATGAGTTTCTATGATATTATGACTTAACCGCAGCGAAAGCTCATCTCATCATCTTCTTCCCTTTTTTATGCGTTTCACTACTTCTTCTTGAGAAATGAGATGAGTTGTAGTTGACTTGGCTTCCGTTTTACGGCATCTTTGATCCGTACCGACATGCCGCCTTCCCATCTATATAGTCAAGCATTTTGCTCAATTTAGTTGGAGTGCGTCTTTTCTTGTTAAGTATTGCAAATACTTAATAAGATTGTGTTCCGGCCGTCCGGCCGTTGGGCCGTCCGGCCGTCCGGCCGTTGGGCCGTCCGGCCGTCCGGGAGTATGCGTTTTTCTCAGAGATGGCTGGACCGATTTCCGCCAAACTTTGCAGAAAGGTAGTAGAGGTACTGAGGATGAACACTAGTGAGTTTGACCCGGATAGGTCAACTCTAGGTCAGAGGTCACAGCGATTTCGAAACTTTTTATAAAGGAACCTATGGTGTGTGACACATGATTATAGATCCATTTTTGACCAAACTAACGAATCCGCTGTTCGTTTGTTAAAATTCGAATCCGAAGGGCCTTAAATCAGGACCTTAAAGTTCGAATTTGCAAAAATACGGAATCTATGCTGTGCGACACATGATTTTAGGTCAGTTTTTGACCAGGATTACAAATATGAGATCCGTTTGTTAAAATTCGAATCCAAAGGGCCTTAAATCAGGACCTTAAGGTCCGAATTTTCAAAAATACGTAATCTATGCTGTGCGACACATGATTTTAGGTCAGATTTTGACCAGGATTGCAAATATGAGATTCATTTGTTAAAATTCGAATCCGAAGGGCCTTAAATCAAGACCTTAAGGTCCGAATTTACAAAATTAACAGGTCTATACTGTGCGACACATGATTTTAGGTCAGTTTTTGACCAGGATTACAAATATGAGATCCGTTTGTTAAAATTCGAATCCAAAGGGCCTTAAATCAGGACCTTAAGGTTCGAATTTGCAAAAATACGTAATCTATGCTGTACGACACATGATTTTAGGTCAGATTTTGACCAGCATTGCAAATATGAGATCCGTTTGTTAAAATTTGAATCCGAAGGGCCCTAAATCAGGACCTTAAGGTCCGAATTTGCAAAATTAACAGGTCTATACTGTGCGACACATGATTTTAGGCCAGTTTTTTTACTAGGATTGCAAATATGAGATGCGACTGTCTTTAAAGTTGTTTAAGATTGCTAATAGCCCCCTATATACCCGTGGCAATACTTAATTTGAGTTTTGTAAAGTTTATCTTGGGATTGATTTTTTGAGGGAGAGATTTCATAGGCATGTTTCATTGTTTTGTCTTACCATTTGTGGTTAAACGTGGTCGTTAAATAACGGGAAAATGGGATTTTATACTGCACTGACTTGATTTACACTTTACGATCTTTATAGCTTCCAGAGTCTATCATGTATTATCTATTTTTATCTATAGAAAGTAAAATTAGGTATGCATTAAATAATAATTCAACATTATAGGGCATTAGTATTGGAGGAATTAAAAGGCATTTGTAGCACAAATTTCGTGCATCTTGGGCTTGTGTATTTTACTTTTGCAAAAAAGCAATACAAATGCACCAGAGGAATGTATTTACCCTATTTTAATCATGTTTTTCAGTGAATTCGTATATCATAACAGCCTCAGACTGTTCGTCGCGTCGTCGACTGTGAAAAAAAAAATATCAAAATTCCAGGTCTATTTGCAACTATGACTTATAATTATAACCTTTAACACTAGCACCCTCAGCCATATCAACTTGCTTGACCATGAATACCATTCATAGACCTTCTTCCAATAAGGGAAAGACTTTTAGTGCGAAAATGGCGAGAAAAGTCGCACCACAAGCACTAAATATGCTACGCATTCTTTACGCAACTCCGAGTATGAGAAATTTGAAATGCGTATTGCGTATATGCTCATAGTTTTTCATATATTATATGAGACAGTTTTTCATTTATATGTTCAAGATTACCCTAGCCTAGCACTTCAATTCTTCAGCTGCCATTATGTTACAAATTTTGAAAACTGTGACATTGTGAGAAATGAGACGCAACTTGACTTGATACCAACCAGCTCGCTCCCTGTTGATTATCATGTTACAAGCAAACCTCAGAATTCCATGTGTGATTACTAATATGAAAATGGTTGCATTATTGCTCATTCTTTCTGTAAATTATTACAATGTTTCCATGCTTGAGACATTTCAAACAAACAGTCTACACCCGGCTTTCACTTTCCATTTCCACTGTTCCAACGACGGATTTCTATATGCCGGCAAGCTTGCTTTGTATAGCAAGAAACTTTGAATTTCAAAGTCTGAAAACAAAAAAGCAATTCAACTCTTGAAAGTGGCACGCTTCAATGACATTTCCAACTTAATTTACCAAGCCATACTTTCTTCGTTTTCTTTTGCTTCTTCAGTCAATATTTTAGTATCATTCTTGACTCTTGCCTCTACTAGCAATTTTGTCGACTTTCTGGTTTCTGGCTGTCTACGTGTGAGGTTTTCCAAACTCACATAATATTCTCATGAGTCACTGTTCAGGGAAGAGAGAGAGAGAGAGGTAAGAAGCTATTAACGTGATTTGCATTCCGTGACTAATTCTTGACACATAAAGAGAACAAACGAAGATTATATTCACCTATAAACACATTTACATGCTTTATTCCTGCTATCTACCTAAAATGCGAAGATGAGATGATGGTGATAACGTCAATACTAGCATAACCGTTATGTATAAAATGTAACAAACGACAAAGGAAATCACAAGGCGTCTTTTGTCATTTTCATTCTACGACAAAACGCAATCATCATCCATCCTTTCTCTCTCTGCATCGCATGCATAATAGAAAGGTATGTAGTGAAAAATAAATGTTATTTTTCTACTATAATTACACATGCATACATCACTCTCCCGTGAATTAAAAAACCTGGTTCATGAGACAGTTTGATTTTTCCGTTTCTTATTTTTCTTGCCAGGTTTGTTTTCATTTCTATTGTCTTCTGTCTTGACTCAAAAGACTCTTGAGTTTCGTATGCAGACGATACGAAGAACGACGTATGTTGGCCCACTGATTCGCTAAAGAACTTTAAATAAATAAAATTGCATTTTACTCTGAAAAATCTTACAACAAATTGTTACTTCCTAAAAATAATGTGGAAACTGAAAACGCCAAGAATTTGTTTTGTTTGATACGTTTTAATGCTGATTTAATTATACAACTTTTGTTTGTTTCAGTTTCTCGTAACGTAATGCATTTTACAGACAACAAAATTGCTTTTCATATAACAGCAGAATAATTTATTAGAAGAAATATAACATAAAATTGTACACTGTAAACGTCAAACTGAAACTGAAGTGTTCAATCTTAAATCATTATGGGGGAATATGAACATCCAACCATGACTGACTGACTATTAACAATAACACGGAGGATGCAGTGTGCGTAATGCGGTGCTTATCAAAACACCTACAGAATATTTTATAGGTACAGCCAGTCAAGTGGTATATAATAGAGCTTTTCTAAATTTTCATCTTAATCATAAGCAACTTTAAAACATTCATGATAACGACTACTCCGTCAATTAATCTGACCTGGGCTGTTAACAATCGCCTGAATGGGAAAACTGGGGTAACCTGAGACAGGTCCTGTATGCAATATACGCTAGGATTCTGTGCCCTGTGCAGTATGGAAAGGAAAAAAAATAATTTGCGTATTAAATTGATAATTTTAAAAAGTGATAAGCAAGGTGCAATCATGAAGTCATAATACTAGGTACTTAATATTTAACAATGGTTTTTAGTTCTCTTTAAAACTGAAACAGTTTGAGCTCTCGATCATCTCGTGCTCTTAATTTAGTGCACTATAGTGTAAGAATATGTTTGAACGAGTTCATACCAGCTTGTTTCAAGTAAGTAACAACAAGTACTTCTTAAACTACAAAGCAACGGATAAATGTACAACAATATGACCCAATTCAGCATTTTGTAATGGTGTAATCTGTGTCGGCTCGAAACTGAACCTAAGCAGTTCTCCTCGGCACGGCAGGCAGGTTTACGTCTCAAAAAAGCATGGGAACCAGATGTTACGATTTCTACTCCAGCTTGTAGTTACATACTCTACGTTTTAAATAGACGATAGAAAAATCATAGAATAATATGATTTTTTTAAATTCTAAGAATTAGCGAGTGTGAATACTTTAAAGAACTAGAATTGATTTTATAATTCTTTTAAAGTTATTGTCTTCCGTTCTTTGCACTACCTAAAATATTTTATCTGCTTTCTCTTTTCTCCTGTGTGTGTCGTGTCGCTATCACCGGTGCAGCGTTTGTCTGTGACGTTACGTTCCGCTTGGCTATGGCTTGTCTCCCTTGCATAATGTAATCTTAATCGCCTATAAAACGACTACACCAGG
This sequence comes from Entomobrya proxima, assembly GCA_029691765.1. Lineage (NCBI taxonomy): Eukaryota > Metazoa > Arthropoda > Collembola > Entomobryomorpha > Entomobryidae > Entomobrya > Entomobrya proxima. Next base: position 15,172,571 of record CM056171.1, on the reverse strand, counting down.
AAACGAGATTCAGATGCAAAGTATGTTACTTATTCGAAATACCTTAACAAACATACGCACGCACTCTTTAGAAAATTCGCATTTTTTCAAGATTTGCTACTTTATTTATATAATTTTTCTCACACATTTTCCTATTAATAATTTCTTGCTTTTCGTGCTTTAAAAATGAAAATCTACAAATTTCTAATGTATATTTACGACTATTTTGATAAAGACGATTTATAAGGTGACGACAAATTTTTCATGTGCTTAATTTGTCGGTAAAATTTAGCTACTATTTTTTATCTCGACAGAATCTTAGCCCACACACTCGACTGTCCATTATAGTAAGTCACTAGCTGGCTTTATAAAGCTTTAATAAAGTAGGTATGGAATGTTGCTGCCAGTGCATTTCATATATCTTCTGTCTTTTATAAATTCTTAATTGGAAACATATTCATTATTTTCACACTGGGTGCAGCAGTTGATGCAATTCCTGATTATCATCACAGCATGACCAACAACAACGAGCTAGGTGAAGCTGAAGAAGCTGCTCTTCTTAAAGTAAAGCTTCATAAAATAAATCCCAGAAAGCGAGGTAACAAAAAGTAGCGCTTAACAGATACCCAAATACGATATTATGCGTTGTCCCAAAATATATTTATGTCATTGATTCATTGAGAATCAAGGAATACCTTGTTCCAATCTTGAGGAATATGTGGTTTAACTTGTTTGAGAGATATTGCTCGGGTGGATAGACGACACGAACAAGGAATCTTCGAAACAAGCTAGCGGCACAGGGAACCACAAACTTTGAATTGAAAATATGCGACTACGACCTACGTTACCCGATGGATAACAAATAAAAAATCTCTTCTTACTTGTGAGGTACGCCAGCACGCTTGGCTTGACGAATGCAGATTTATCTTGCATTTGGCAAATCAGTCATCATCATTTCTTAATTTCATATTAGTTTACATTGGAAAGCCAATCTGCGATTTTAATCTGCACAAACACAGGGTGTTTTACTACTACTATTCTATCGCATCGCATGACTTGGCGGAAGTGGTAGCAGTGGTAAAACATGCTAATTGGCTCTTGTTCCAAGATAATGCAATTTTAATGAATCTGTTGAGAAATTGGATGAGTGTGTCTGTATCAGAGCAGCACGGAGAAAGGAAGACTACCACTGAAGATATGAGGATCATGAAATGCAAAGCGAAACGGAAAAGTGCAGACTGGGATACCACCAACAAGCAACTCAATTTCGGTTGATATTTTCTCTTATTGTACTTTTACCCAGCACTCCCATTGCCCAGAAAAAGTCAGTCGCTGTCATTCATGCATTTCACCTGATGATGAGATTTTTTGGACATTTGTTACGGTTCCTCCTTCCAAGAAATTTCAAAAAAGATAACACAACAAAATATTCACTCACTCCAAAATAAAACGCTTTCGGTTTTGCCATGCCTGCATTGCTGTATGGTGAACGAAGATTTTTTAGTTTGTTCACAAAACCTTCATTTTCTAGTGGATTTAATTTTAAACTAGCTCAGCTCTGAAAGCGATAATAATCTGACTTAACATTTCAATTCCAACATAAAAAACTGCCTTATAGTCAGTGTAAAAGATGAAAATAGTGATAATACAGTAGAAATATTTATATAGAAGTGACGTTGGATAGGTGTTAGTGATGGTGTCGGCACTACCATCTAACTGCATTTGCCCAGTAGTTTGAAACATATCGGATGGAAAAGTTGTTGGAAAAGACCGAGAAATGAGAACAGCGTCAGCATAAAAATCAAAGCGAGACGGAAAAGGAGTTACATTCAGAATATAGTTTTTTTACTTGTCTCTTTTCTTTTTTATTCTCGGGAAAAATTGTTATCAAAGGAAACAGAAGAGACATCATATCATCATCGTATTATGGTCGTGTTGCTCTTGTTGATGACTGAGTAAAAATCAGCGATTCTCTAGCGGCACAAACAAGCAGAACGAATGGAAAATCACAAAAAAATGATATCACTCACTGCAACCCTTGCTTTTTCCTTCTTTCATTTGAACTAAATCTGAGCCCATGATAACTCCATCATGCTTGTCGGCTGAGAAGACAAGAGAAGATGAGATGAAAGTCTCATCATTTGCCACGTCTTCATTGGTATTACAGACGTCGTGATTTTAATTTTTTAAAGATTTTTTAATACAACGAGCAAACGCCGGTGTCTGTCTTATGCTTTCGTGCATCTTTTTCCTGTGTCGCTTTTCTCCTCTCTACCTTCAAATTAATGCTTGCTCTCTTTAGTACACGCTGCAATTTTACACTTTGTAAAATATAACTGGCTTATTATACTACTGAGCACCTAGTGCTTGTATTCCCTTCCAAATGTGTCGGTATAAACTTCATCAAGGTATTTAAACTGTTTTTCTGACTGCGAGCTAATATTTTTATCAGACATCAACCGGCATGGCAGAACATAGAATGCTCCAAGTGGGATCATTGCAAGGGAACAACACATCACACGAAGAAACATCTTGGAATTCATTTTTTATAATCATTATCAACATCGTGATCACTCATAACTAACATGCATAACAAATAACATAAACTTTCTTTTAAGTAAACTTGATATCCTTTACTTCTACTCTAAGAAACTGCCAAAGATGCTATCTTTCCCATTTTTTCTTCAGAAACAGGTTCTTTATTTGCGCTATCAATGTCCTTTGCTTGAGTTGCTTGTCTCATTCAAAAGTATCATCATCAGATCAGTCCAACAACTACAACTTGCAAAGGCAAACCGAGAAACATTTTCTCCTAAATCAATTTTCCCTGTTGCAAGAAAGCATTGCATTGCTTTTCACATCCTACATTTGCTTGGCATGTCTGCAAAGCTAGAGCCAGGAATGGGCAAACACGCTTCAGTTATGTTTCAACTTTTATTGGCAATTGACATCATCATCGTCATTATCAGTAATCATGATCAAACAGATGAATAGAAAAGTATGGTTTCTTCTCTGGCAATGATTTATGATTTACTGTTGTTTATGAGTGTGTTTTGGTGGGCGTTGGGTGGTTGTATCAAAGGATTATGCTATGAAATGGCTAACTCGAAATGACTAAGTCATCTAAAAGATTCAGTCCTCAAAATGTCGATGGAATATCAAACATTAAGCATACAGACTGTATAAGTCTACTAAATCGTTTCAATTTACAAATTACTAAGAATCGATATAGCTTGACATTTTATGGGCTACCTATTATGTACATGTGCTATATTGCTCATGGTTTTATTTTCTTGAAGATTGTGGTCCTTAGAAATAAAGTAAGATATTCTGAAAACAATGGTTTATATGTAAAAGAAAAGTTTATAAGAATATGGGTGAGTTTTTCAACATTCATATTCATTTACGAAAGAAAAGTTGTTTTTACATTAGACAATAGCACGGCGAATCTTCGCAACATCTTCCCTCCAATTTCCTAGATACCTAAATTCGAAAAAGAAAAGCCCGAATGATGTAAGGTTACAATTTTCCAAGTCACCATTTACTGTTACTTGAGATTGAGAAGTGACTTTTTACTTTACGAAGATGACTACGTAGAAATTAAAACACATTCCGATATGACGTAAATGCCAAAATTATTGTATGTTTTATTTTTCCAACTACATCAGATCAGATTCCGAAAATCGATCATCTTGTCTTGATTTTTTGTTATCTTTCTACATCTGCGCTAATCATTCATAAAGATTTCACTTTGCCACTAATAAAATTGAAAGCGTATTTCTACTACTACTACCGCAGTAATAATGATAAACGTTGGAAGAAAAAGGGTATAAATGACGATAATTTTTACAATCCTGAGAGCATTAAAATGGAAATGTATTTTGGGGGAGGTAGGTATATCTTTTGATAAACATATTATTTGTAAAAGGCTGATTAAATGAGGTGGTGGAGCATCACAATGTTATTTGCATTTTATCGAATTAACTGTCATCCGCAATAAGCATAATGATAATGTTAACTCCTTCTTGCTTTTGCACGCTAAGTATGCGTGCACAAAACCCATAAAATATTTTTTCTTCAAGGTAGATTGCCTTTCTCCTTTAACTGCTGCCTCTCTGCCTGGTTCTGTGTGTGTGCAAATCGTTAAAACAGAATGAAATTATTTGAAGTGTTCTTCATCAAAGAGAAATGTGCCTTGGTTTGATGCTTCATACTAATGGCACATAACAAACATACCAGAATGAGAGGAGTGGGAAACGGTATTTTCAAGACACAGGAAGAAAAAATTATATTGCACAGCTTGTCGCTTATTTCCTCTTGCTCTTGCTTTCGAAAGTAAATAATGTTTGGTTGGATGTGTATGTCTGTTTATAAAAGTCAGGTTTTCAAAATTCAGATATTTTATTCGTTTACCCGCACAGCTTTTGTAAGAAGGTGACTAGGTACGCTTATAGAAAAACACGTCTGTATTTTTACATTGCATAGTCGACTAAAAAAGTGAGAAATGCCACATCATCATGAATGTTTTTGAGTCGCAAGTGCAGTTGTCTTTGATGGAAGGAACAATATTTCGCTAGAGTTGTACAAACACCGCGCGCAATGAATCGCAGTTAATGGACCGTGGCCGTAAATATTTTATTTGGGACGTGTTCCTACCAATCTTTCTTTTCCTGTCCTTCTTTTCACGTAAATCAACTGTACATCGGGCTACAGAAAATACCTTCTTCATAACTATTCAAGTCAGAATATTTTTTTCTTGTTTTGTTTATTTAGCCACGCCACGCGCTATACAACTGGCTTCTCTGTTCAGAAACTATGCTTGATAGAAGAAAAAGTAACAAAACTGTTTTGTATGATTGTTCAATGTTCATTGCTGTGAGTGTGTGAGTGAGAAATCTACAAATTCACATGCTTAATTTTCACTGTTAGTTGATTGGTACTGTTTGAATTAACATCTCATATCTGGAATGGATTTCTTTTATATCGACAACTATAGTAAAATATGCTTGACAATAATGCGTTTTATGGGAACTGCTTCAAACAACCAGCATGAGTGAATATGATTATCGGCTCGATGCATGAAGTTTTACAAGTTCATTTTCTTTCTTTTCCCGACAATACCTCGTCATTTGCAAGCTCACTAAAATGTAATCTACTGTACTGTAAAATTGTAACTATAAAAAGTAGCTAGTAATTTAGTATTTTCGGCAATTTTCTCACATCGCCAACATCTTCAACTTTTATGCAAGCTCATATCCGTGTCTAATGACTTTGGTCCATTTTTATTAGGCCTGCTCTAAAGAATGCTGATGCATGGGTTCCACATTAAAACAACAAATCTTTTCGTCCAGGGAAAAGGGTTTCCGAATTATAATATTTCAAGATGCATATTGAGTAACATGCTTGTTGTTTGCTGCTGCAGGTAACTTTGTTCTAGACTATGTACTTCAACATCAAAAAGAGGAAGAAATGCCGACGTCTTAAAATAAAGAGGAAAATTGCTTTTTAAATATTTATAGCCTTCGATTTTTTACTTTGGTCTATTGCTTAGTCTGTATCAGGTTCAATTCAGTTCTCAGCAGAGCGAACGCGACAAAATTTAAAAAATAATTCAGTAGCATACCTATATGTAAAGTGAATTTCTGTTTTACCCGTTTACATATCGTGTCATTTTGGTATTATTTCCGAATGTCGGCTCCCCCTTCTTAAAACACGAGTTAAAAATGAAGGATGTAAATATGCTTATGTGGCACAATATACAGCATGAATATTGACTTTTAAATATAGTATAATATTTTAATATACAAAGATGGTAATTTCATCTCTATTATTTACGACCCTTTTGATGGCTTTAGTGTGGTAATAGTGGTAGGTATCGTGTACATGAATTTCATTTGAGAGCATTCTCCTGAAGAGAATGACTTTTTTCATGTTCTTAAATCATGTAACAGAAAAAAATATAATAAAAAACTTGTCCATAGGTTTTAAAATGTAAAAACTGTTTTAATATAATACGTTCCAATACACAATGCAACAAAGTTTGATTATTGAGACTTTTCAACTTCTTGATGTATTGTGAATGCCCATGTGCCCTACCGTTCTGTCGGCCACATTCACATGTTTTGAAATGAATTATTTCTTTACATTTCCAATCATTATTGTGCCGTTGCGTCGGCGGCATGGGATATTATGAACCGTTTTTGAAATTTGATCCCCTTACCACGACCAAAGCATGCAAGCACAATAATAACAGTAACGTATCCATTTCGAAGAAAACCCGGCACCCCACCGGCAACGATCAGGCTAACTCAACATTTAGAGACTGGACCTAAGATGTCAGGCGAGCCAAAGGCAGTACTATGAACCCATTATACTCTCAAATTGTATGAGTCGATGGAATTATATATCGATATCTTAGCATTTTTTGCTAATTTCCATTTGAACTATCCATATAATATAATCTAGAAATAGACATTTTTATTTACATAAAGTTCAATCGTTCGAAACAGTTTTTAAATAATATTTAAATGCATAGCATACAACCAACTCTTTTACTTCTGTTAGTATTATTTCTTCTTTTGAATCATTTGCAGCTTAAATTCATTATTATGCAAGATTGGAAATTGGAATTGTGTCTGTGAGAACCGACTTTTATGCTGCATGTATCGGTACTTAAACAGACTCCCCTTTGTTCTCTGTTAATGAAGTGCCTTGAAAAGAGCGAAAAATATCTGATTACTCATTAACTTTTACGACCGGGACGACGACAGACAAGACAATAAGCAGATCCGGGCCTTGAACTGTTGTCTGATTCCTAACTGTCTACAATGATTCTCAGGAATAGGATCATGAAGAATCTCAAAAATAGATTTTTATAGAGGACACAAATACAAATAATATTACGTTTCCAATATAATCTTTAGTGCCTTACACTTCATTAGAGACTCTCTAATAGAGCGTCATCATGAGGCAGTCATTGTGCCCCAGTAACAACTCACTCGGATCGGATTGATTTACTGCAACATTAATTATTTCTTCCGTTTCTTTTTGTCTCTATTCTCTATCAAAATCATTCCTTCATCTTTAATAGTATGACTGTCACTTATACTTTCATCCATCATTTTGAAGCAAAATGTATATATACATCAATGATTATGGATACATGTATACATTATTAGCCATTAACAACTCTACGACGCAGAATAGAGGTTATCATAGGGTAACCAACCGAATCTAAGATGTTCATTGTCTAGTAAATATTTGCTTATTAAAATGAATCTATATGGACACAGCATTTTTGAACACCTACTAGCCCAAACTTTGAAACCCGTTCCGGTTCCAAGAAGAAATATAATAAAATGGTACACATTGTTGAGCAGTATTTTTAAAACTATTTTTTTGTTTCTTGTGAGGTCCAACTCTCGCTTCATTAAATTGTTATGCAAAGTGTATAGCTAACTAACCACAGCGCAGACAACAAAAACTTATTACGGCATGTACACATACTATATAGTATATTTATTTTTTAACTGGTTGCATATTATATACAATGTCTGCAACGAGAAAATACTCACCGAAAGATTTTTTGTACCAAAAAATACGGGAAACATTTTCCAAGAAAGAAAATGAAAATCTAAACATAAAGTTTCTTTACTTGTGCTTTGAGTACATGGCAGACAAACTTGAGCCACGCACGAAAGGCAAGACCTTGAGACAAAAGTACCTGAAATGGGACGGCTTTCTTTTTGTTACATTATACGGGCGTTCGTTATGTGCCACGTCAGGACAATGTACCGTGTGGGTTTCTTGGATTTTGTGGCATTTGTACCCAAAGATAAACAACAACAAAGTTACACAGGCTTGCACACAGATTTTTACCAAAAAAGTATCATACATTATTTTCACGTGTGCAATGCAATGTGTAAAACTTGGTTGTATAGTAATCCTTGACAAGAAGAAAAGTCGTCATCGCGTCAGATCACATTTCGTTTGCTTCTCTTGGAAAATCGCAGTAATACAAGAAGAAGGTTGTCGCTTTCTTTCCACGTTTTAAAATCTATTCCCTCAAAAGAGAATAGGTATATTTTTGGGTGATGCTGATAAAATTCCTAGAAAATCATTGGCACATTTTGTATTATTATTATTTTACTCCATTTCGTGCATCACCTCCCTTCCTTGTCTCGTTCTTGATATTTGTCACTTATCTTGACTTTCTTCGAAGAAATATAGCAGATATATAAGATGAAGCTTAGCATTCAAATGCAACTCATTTGTCGTTTGTTCTTTTTCATATATATACGATATGTGTGTAGTGAATTGGATTTCAGAACAGTTCTTGACGAATGTTTCTTCATCCCTTGATGTTTTATCATGATCGAATGTCCAAAGAAAAATATTGTCGGAAATGGTAACAAAGTATTGCCCTATCATGAACCGTTAAAGCTGATATACACACGAATGACATGACAAGGCAGAACGGACACATTTCCAGATTTTGATTTCTATGAAAGAGTTGGGTGGATAACATTTCCAAGCACCTTCATACATTTACAAGAAGAAACAAATTGAGATTAAAAATAATTGTTAAATTCCTTTTGTGCTTATTTGTAACATGCGCATGCATCGTAGACAAAGTGGACTAAAACTAATGAGCACTAATTTCCCAAATATAAAATAAGCAATTTCGTGTTTTAGATTTACCAATGTCACTTATTCTTACTCATACATTAAAGCTTATTCTTTGATCGTCATTCATGAGGGTCGCGGCGGTGTGTAAAATGCATGCAAAGACTGCCGTGCCGAATGATAAAGATTAGTCGAGCCATTATAAAACGGTATGTGCACCCTGCTTGTTTGGCGTATAATGGTATGATTGCCAGGGATGATAAGCCCTAGCATATTCTACTACCACATCTCTACTGAATGATATGATGATACGAAAGAAATATTGTGACATGCAGCAGTATTGAGTATAAGAATTAAAACTATGGCACATACCTATTCTAAATTCAAAACATATTATGTATAGTAAATATCAAAAATAGAGAAATAATGATAAAGAGATAAGCGTTAGCTCTTGGTTGTTTGGTATGTATCATCGTGTGACGTATTTTTCTGCTGTTTGGAAATGAATCAAAATAAAATCATTCGCGTTTTCCTTCTTATTGCCTTTTACACATGCACCCAAGAAAGGAAAACAAGCAGAAAGAAAAATTGTTCCCTTCGATTAAGTTCAAAATAAATTTTTCAAAATGTCTTGTTTTCTCCGAGTTCTTTTTCTATATCGCTTCTCTCTTGTCATACGTAAAATAATTAATACTCGTTATATATACAGCTTACAAACTTCCGATTCTATTTTTCCAAGAAACTTTTGAAAAAACGAAGGTTTCTGATGAAATGAATTGATTAGAACGGCAAGGCAATGCACAAAAGCGCACGCATACAGCGTGTTCTTCTAGTCTGTATACTTTTCAGTGCAGCATGAAAAAGGGTGAATTTTGAGAGGTGAAATAAGACAAAACTAGAGATGTGCATGGATTTTGACTGTAAAAATATTCTCAAGTTGCTTTAAAAAACATTTAACGTGCGTACTACTTATTAGATACGTGTACGTTGTTGAGTTTTGTATTGCTGTGGTGGATGATATGTGTATTATTGGGAAAGGAATATGAGGGAAGGCGGAGACTGTCAAGTGAGAGTTTAGAGATCAGCTTGCGGAGGGTTTGGTTCCTTTCAAAGCGACAGCAAACAGGGTTCTTGAGATTTTCTCGCTATGCCTGCCTGCCTGCATCTCCCTCAGCAGAAGCCAGAGAATCAGTAGAAGTACTAGCACGAAGTAAAGAGAATAGAGAGAGTCATAAAAAATGTAAACCAAAACGAAAGCCACCAACAAAGCTGAGCAAAAGTTGTAAAAAGTAAAGTCATTTTGAAAAAGTGTGGTGGTAGATAAAGTGAGTGAGAATCAATGCAGCAGTAAACCAGAAAAGTATGCATGACAAGAACATGAGTACACGTTACATAACCGTAATCTGCTACACAACACTGGATACATTATTTCTGCCGATCTTCGTAAAATTATAATGGTTTTAAAGATTATGAATATGAATGGCTTGTTATAGCTTACACTATAACCGTGCGCGTTAATGTTGTAAAACTTTATATGAGTTGTTGGTGGAGGAGGTGGATCCTCCTCTCTGGATCAACACTCACTCTGCACCTTGTTTCTCTTCTGATTTTTCCTACTAAACAAAATAAAGCTTACTCTTCTTTGGTAACTTACAGTATTCAATTTTTTTATGTGCTCCTATTTTATGATTTTTACAATATTTATAATGAGAAAAGCTAGATAAAATGTACGTGTGTTGAAAAGGAAAGTTATGTGCAGCTGAACATGCAAAGAAAACCTATGCTGAATAGATTTTTAAGCACTTAGTACATAATTTTATTGATGTTCTAAGTTCAAATTTCGTTTAATTATTATTAGCATTTTTATATAAAGCGACACATTAACCGTGGGAAAACTGCAATGGTTTGCTATTTCATATTTGCAAGGTTTGAATTTAGTGGAGATTCTTAATCCAGCATCTATAATTACTATACTTTTTAAAAATTGATTTCAAGTCAAGCCAACTCGTTAATGTAATTGATCGTAAAGTAGTTAGTTGCACTCTATGTTCTTTTTAACTTTTTATATTAATATAATTATATTATGTTTGCTCCAAATTTAGAAGTTTTTTCTTTTAATCGACTTTTCATAGACATACTGCATGCATTAATTTCTGAAAAATCAACAAAATATTCAACCTCTGTTCTCATCAAGCACATTATTTCTACTTGATGCATTTCCAAGATGAAATTCGGGAGGAGACGAAGGAGGAACAAAACACACGTTTGCCTGGCCTGATCATCTTCATCCCTGTAAAAATCCAAATTCATCTTACTTGAGTTAATCTACACTTTTTAGAACTGATATTTCACTCTTCTCTTTGCTTCTATTTTGTAGTAAGTAACAATACATGTATTGCAGCAACACAAAACTGCAGTTAAATTGCTTAAATTTACATGCCTAACATTTTCATCATCATCACGACATCGGGGCAATACTTTGGTATTAGCAGATCACTCCTGTTGCTTTTCGTTTTTTATATGGCCAAGCCGCACAAAAATGCCGTTTACTCCACGTATAATCCTTCCGTTCAGTTTGCCGTTCTGCTGATGTGATTCTCGGTGCAGCAGCAAAACCAACACTGGCGATGGAGCACTAAACACTTTTATGTTTTACACATGTTGAATATCAACCCACTACACACTTATGAGTCCTCTGTTCTCGTGTGTGCCTACATGTATGAGTATTTTTGCATGATGATATGTGTAGCATAGGCATCCCTTCCGCAACGGAGATCGGTTTGAAGGTAAACCCCTCAGCAAACTTTCATCTTCTTTGCTACTCCGGTAAAATAATGGATTTAAATGAAAATTGCTCTGCTTTATGTATTATGTGCATAATAATCGTTGTCCTCTCTCATGATCATCTTTGGAAACCAATATAAATCAGTGCACATGTTTTCTCCAATATGTACCGCACATTGGCGTAGTATAAAGATGTACCCCAGTTAGAACGCACAGCTTCATCATTTCATTTGGTTTGCTGGCTTTTGAGTATTTTCATGGTTTTTATCTGTAAAAACAGGAGGTTCACAAAGTAAATGTGACACAGTCGAAGTGAAGTTAAAGGAGGAGAAGAAGCAAACAAAGCAGAGAGAGTGTGTGTGTTTGTGAGCCTCTTTTCATCTCTCGTTTCTCCCAAGACACCACCACCATCCAGCCCTATCCTTTGACATAATCCACCTCATTAACTGCAGTCTAGTCGTGAAATTAAATTTGCCAATTGAAAAAGCATCTCTGCAATCATAAGAAATATAACGCGTAAACTAGTTATTACACACAAAACCAGTACAATATTTGCTTACTTTCATTCACAGTGCATTTGGAAAAGTTGTTGGAAATCCTCCTGACAAAGATTATTTTATTGGTGTAATTTGTAGACAAGTTTGGTGTTCAAGCGAAAATTAGTGGAAGACGCAACAACAACAAGAAACATTCAATAAGTGCAAATTATCCAACGATAAACGTGCATAAAAGATTGTTGTCCTTGTGCGTAAGAAGTGTGGGAGAAACAGTGATTCATAACTGCTTGTGTTTACGGAAGTCCTCAAGTAAAATCATATATAAAACTTTGAATTTGACCACAGATTATGGATCATTAAAAATTATGTCATTAAATTAAAATTAAAATGTTGAGTTAATGCAAAGTAGTATATAACTGCATTTAATCTTTACCCACTTAAAAACTACGTACCAAAACGGAGTGCTCACAGGAATTTGTTTATGAGCCATTTCAGTCTGTGATTCCCAAGTGAGAATTGAGTATTCGGAGTGTTTACTTACATTTCCTTTAAATGCTACAATTTTTTCTCGTGTGACCCGATAGTGTTCCTTCCTTAATTACACTCAGCAGTATTAATGGGTAAGTTTTAAAAAATCTTTTTTGGATATTGCCTTAAAATGGATGAAAAGATTTAACGTTAGGTACATCATAAAAGTGAGTCTCGTAAGTGTCACCATTCATTGGGGCATCAAGTGACATTGAAGAACAGTCTTTATTCACAACAATAAGTCGTTCAAAGCATGCTTCTCTTCTACAGTCAACATTTTTTAAACAAGCAAAATCAAACGCAAAACGAAAATCATCGTAAATTAGAAATCTGGATTTCTGGCTAAAATACAACACAAGAGAAAAATGCGCAATTCTCATTTAGAATGAAAAAGCCCAACCAAATTGACATTTAATCTCTGTCTTCAGTAGACATTCAAATATATATAGTTCGCTGTTCTCATTTTTTCATCTCCTTCCTCTATTGATCAACGTCATCATCTTTCATGTACAAGCCAACATAGATAGAAATAGAAACCACTTTGAAACAACTTTTGAGAAAAATCTTTCTACTTCTCCTGCCGTTTTGATGAAGATGAACAGTGTCTTGATTGTTTCTCCATTGAGAAGCACTGGCAACAAGTGGAACTGAGAATTCCACAAGAAAAGGAAGAAAATATCTACGACAAAATGTATTGGCGTTGTTAATATGTCCTTTCATTCTCTCTTGAGTTTTTTTGCTTATAATATTATTGTTAATAGTATAAAAAGTTGCTTCTGAGACCAGAGATATAGCGGATCTATATGAGTTTTCTGTGTTTGCATTATAGTGCTGGTGGTAATCAAACGCCAAGAATCGTAACGGTTCATCACACTTGAATACCATTTCATGATCCATTCAACATAAGTACTACTAGTAAAGTAGTTCTAACACTACAATATAGTCTCATCATCATTATCTATTGATCCTCTACGCTACTCATGATGACGATGATGACAAGACAAGCAGTCAAAATGTGTGTTGAACATCACATCCTCAGAATATGTACATATGTACTGCGTATTCATCCAACATCCGTGAAATCATTTTCCACAAAAAATTCATCACAGTATGCGTGAAGCACTTTACAATAATAGCTGTGTAACATCAATTTTTACAAGATCAAACATTCTGGTCTTCCGGATTGATGTAATTTTTGCGTATAATAGTAAAAGTATTGCATAGTATATATTTGTAGTAGTAAAAATCATCAGGTTTCGTAGAAAACGAGAAGAAATTTCATTTGTCAATGGAAATAGTGTTAGTTATGAGTAAAATGAATGAAAACTAGTTTCATGTCTTAAATTATGAAGCAGGATTACTATCATAAGATCAGTTATGCATTATCCCGTATAGCGAACATAATATTGTGATTGCGATAAAAATATTAAATAATGCATAATTTATATATTGACATTGATGATGCATTCAACTTTAACCCATTAAATTTATTGCAGTGCATCTTAGCATATAATGTCATTACTTTTAGTTGTGGGTGGATTATTAGGTTGCCTACGCTTGAGTTAGTGAAAACTCAGATAAAGAAAACCTTGTCTCACGTTGCCCCAAATGCTACTTTTCAACTGGACAATGTTGATTATGAAGTGTATGTGACACGAGTTTTGTTTATTTTAAAAACTAAATTATTTCTGAACAGTTTATTCTGTAAACTTTGGTTAAGCTAAGGCGGAGACTTGCCATAACTTATTTTAAAATCGACATTTTTGCGTCATGTATTGTCAAATATAGTAAACCGCATCTAAGCATACTTTTGGTTGTTACTTGTTATTATAAGAGAAAGAGTCACTACAACCTAAACAGACTTACACAAAACATACAATTATCAAATGTCCAAAAAAGGAAAAGGATACGCTGCTTCTTGTCTAAAATTAAATGACGAATGTGACGCGTACAACTCCTGCTTGTTTGTATTTTGTTGCAAGGGAGAGCGTGTGCATGCCGGCCACTCACTTCCCAGAATTCCTGAATTTTTCTTTCCTCCTCTCTTGTTGTTCTTCAAAAGCTCTACTTTACTATTCTAACTGGACATAAGGAATGTTCTGATTCATAAGAGGATTATTAATGGCGATTCTCTACGGAGAATCGGTTCCTTCGGTGCGTAGGTGGAGCAGGGCATACGGTTACCTGAAAGTTGAGCGTTTCGCCTTAACGAGTTCCATCTGCCCGGAACGATGAAGCAGAGAACCGAGTAACGATATGCAAGCCCGAGTGTGTGTGATCAGTAAAAGAAAAATCTCAGAGGTTGCGTAATAAAATAAATGTGCTCGTTCGTTTGCGTCTCGTTTCAGTACAATTTTGAACGACTGGTATATTGCTGTATGAGAAGACACAAAGACTTGATCGTAACTCACCATGTCAAAAGGGCATGTCCCCCGAGACCAATGTCGCTCATTAAGCACTTCTCGTAGAAAATTCTTGCAGTTCTTTGTGTCATCCTTTACGATTTCCATAAGTCTTTCACTTATGTAAATTTCCTAGTAATCTTAAGCTGATAGCGGGTTTCAACTAGATATAGTAAGAGAGGAAACATTATATTATACCTTTAAATGGATTTCCAGCAAACAGTCTGCAAAAAAGATGGATTTGATGCATTATTGCCTTTTAAATCTTTCGTTTGTTGTGGTTTCCTCCACAAGAATTCCCAAAACGTCCACATAAATAGACAAACAAACCCTAAATACGCAATGAAGGATGGAAATGCTTGGTCTAATAACAATAATTGTAGAAAAGGGAAGGAAATATTTACTCTTTTTATGTGTAACAGAAGTTTTTGGGTTTGCATGGTTGTGTAGTGGATGGGAAAGGGAACTTAAAACAGTAGAAGTAGTTCTTGGGTTTCCCTGCAAATTTAGCGCATAGATTCTCATAAAATGTCCGTTTTAATAGCCTTTAAAGCCATAAAGGAAAGATTTTAGCTGAATCTGAATCTAGTAAAGTTGGAATCAAGACTTTTTAGAGCGGTTAAAACTCATTTTCTTACACTTGTCTCCTTAACAGAATTTTTTATTTTAAATGCTGGTTCAGCGGTGCTTGGTTTTACATTTAAATCTGTGAGATGCAATTTCAGTTTTTATGCGCCCGTTATGGCTTCCGATGTTTTTGTTACATGTTAGTAAAAAAATGTATATCCAAATCTAGTTTCTCTACTGGTAAATAAATTACAGTGTAGGGAAGCAAACGAAAAAGAGAATCCGGAAGATATTATAATTATACGTACAAGGTGTTCACTTTGCTTAAAGAAACGAATTGAAAAGTTTAACAAAATCAATTTTCATTCATATTTTATCAGATAAATGCATAATAGTAAAAATGGTTTTTGAAAAAAAAACAACTAACTGGATACGATACCGACACGCTATAATACAATGCCAGTTTAATCTAACAAATTCTTTCGCTCTTTCCGTTTTCTTTTTACTTGTTGTTATCTGTCAGTCAGAGTTTTCTCCGATTCTCCTTAAATGTTTTCCCAGTCCCTGTTTGGGTATTACAAAATGTCGGTGTAGAAAAGATGGATCGGTTACTTTTACATGAAATCATTATCAACCAGCAACAGTATTCCTTTGCCCTCTTGTCTGTCATGTATTCATTTCTTTTGAGTAGTTTCCTATTAAATATGCGTCTTCATTTTTTCTACTCATCTAATCTTTTTCATGTCTCCTCCTGTCATGTCTTCATCATGCCACCACTTGACTCACTTGCTAACTGCTGCTTACTTGGACATTTGAATTTTGGAAATTGAAACATTGACTCCCAAAAGCTGTAAATATTTTTAACTCCATCTCCCACCGCACAGATGTATTCTATTTACACATAGATGCAATAGGGAGAGAAGACTTCAAAAGCGAACATCTCATGATACCGGTCGTGCCGTTCCCCAATCATTATGTAATACATGCAGACGACGACATTCCACTTGTCAGTTCTTTCTTCACTTCAGTTCTGATCCGAACTACGACAAAATAAGTGTCTTCGTCAGTCTGTCAGTCAGCAGCAAACAAGAAAATCTGACGACGAAAAGATCTTCATGAACATGAAGGGGAAACAGGAAACTTGATACACATACCAGGATTAAGGCACCACAAACAGACATTGACACTGATTTTTCCAAATGTGTTCGTCTGTGGGCTCATCCTTCTCTCCAACCTATTTACAAAACCTTCATTATGTCATTTTAAGAAAACTTGTGGTGAAACCCATGTTTGATGAGTAGTAATAATGCTACATTAAATGTAAAACAAGCATAAATATGCATGCCTGTGTTGATGTTTGTTGATACATAAAACGTGACAGGGACCGACGCTGAAAGTATCATAACAATATTATTTTTTCAACCACGCAAGATGCAATGTGAATAGTATTTTTTAAATACGAGGAAAGGTCAGAAAAGGGATTACGTGAGAAATACAAACAGAGTTGATTTTGTTTCTTGTGCTGGTTTCTTTTCTAGAAAGTATATTTTTTCATGACACAAACTGGATAATCCAGATAATAGATGTTTTGAAGCGTGGCCGTATTTTCTTCGACACGAGGCAATAGTGTATTTTGTACCATTTAACTTTCCAGCAAGTAAGACTGTTTTGGAATTTGTAATTTCAAAAATTTATTTATGCTAGTCCATGCTTCCTGCTGACTGATTTTAATTGAAACATTGCTACATGTATTGTTTTAAATGCATGCGGGTTAGTAGCAGTAACAATTTAATGATCACATTTGCGGTCTCTTTTTAGCATAAAACAATTTTACTAAACCAACTTATTAAGAACTGTAAGTCAGCCAAGACACGATCAACCACTTTCATTACTGAGTCGGTCGGTGTGTACTTTTAAAAAATCGCTGTACCCATAGCAGAAGGCATTGTATTGTTTTACAGAGAACGGGCGGGGGTGGCGACTTGCGGCAGGGCGATATACATACTTTGAATGCATAACTATTTCGTATTTATAACCATTTTCACTCATTGAATTTCTATAATAATGTAGGTTTTTACAATGAAGCACAATGGCTTCCTATGTGCTTTGGCATTCATTTACAACTTACAAATCTATAGGATAAAAAACGATCTTGGATGTATGTTTCTTTTTTCTGTCTCTCGCAGTATCACAACTACGGCATAGTTATAGATATTGTTGTGATGTTAGCTAATGAAGGGTATAAGAAAAGGATCAAAACTCAAACCAGTTGTGGATACACTTCTCATGGGAATAGGACTGGGGGTGATATATTGTTACGTAAAAAAGGGAGCCGACTAAAGAACGACAAACGATCCCATTAAAATTGTGTGAGACTGTGGGATGCTGCTGCGTTTGTAGAAAAATATAGAGAGACAGACACAAGAGAGAATCAGAGAAGGATTGTAGCTAAACATCATTATTAGAGCCGATGAACCTTAAACCGACTAAGGTTAACCTTTTAAAAAACGAAAATAATTGTCTCGAAAGATGAGAAATGCGCTTTACAAGAGCCGAAAAATTTCAAGTGTCTTCACGAAGCTCGGAATGTTTTTCGTAATCTGACCTCATCTGAAACACAAAAGTTCTAGTGTTGATCAGTACATAAATATTTTAAAAAATTGCATTGTTGATTAGATTTGATGAAGAAATAATGACTTGCAACAATGGATGAATATATTAATTTATTTCAATCACACGTTTTGTCTTTCATTAACACAGATCCTCAATTGCAACAATACGGTGAGGTGAATCAATTGGGCGGAGTGTTTGTCAATGGACGCCCATTACCTAACGCAGTCCGTCTTCGAATTGTAGAGCTTGCTCAGTTGGGCATACGTCCTTGTGATATATCACGGCAGCTTAGGGTGAGCCATGGCTGCGTATCCAAAATTCTGGCAAGGTATGTCTCTTATTGCCCAACGTGTTACAGATCGTAAAATTGTACCTGGAAAATCTATCGTGAATCTCATTGATAAACCTTTTTCTAAAATGTGATAGGTACCATGAAACGGGTTCCATTCTACCTGGGGCAATAGGCGGCAGCAAGCCGAGAGTAACCACGCCAAAGGTAAATATTCATTAAACCCAAGACAGCATTTGATTAACATATAAATGTATTGTATTTATGCTGTTCATTTTATGAATTCTGTCCTGTAGGTCGTTTCATATATCAAAGATCTAAAACAAAAAGATCCCGGGATTTTTGCCTGGGAGATTCGAGATCGACTATTAGCGGACGGTGTTTGCGACAAATATAACGTTCCATCAGTCTCTTCCATTTCCCGAATTCTGCGTAATAAAATAGGAGGACTAGCAACTCACCTGAGCACTCACCACCACCACCATCATCATCATCCTGCACATCACCATCCTAATAGCAATCATGGCTCCCCACCTTCACATCATCACGGTGGTGGCACAGCCAGCCAGCAGAATTCACCCGTATCCTCATCCACACATCCGGCTATGATGGTAGGAGTCACTGGAACAGGAGGAGCAACCGCGCCTCCATACGATCCCAAGCATCATCATCATCATCCTCATCACCACCACCATCATCATCACGCTGCGGCAGCGGCAGCCGCCGCTGTTGCGGCCGTAGCAGCTTCCAATCCTCTTTACAATTCTATTTATCCACCGTACTCCTCTTACGGAGCCCATCATCATCATCATGGACCAGTGAGCCAGGTAAAGGTCAAACTTAAAGTCAGCCAAACTTTCACCTGGTGCTTCGCAAGTCACCCCATAAAATATTTTCTCGTTTGCTTGAATAATAGGGTGGATCCATGATAAATTCGCCATCACCGACCGCCAGTCCGATGGCGTCGATGGTCTCAATGGCATCCAAGTTGGGTGCTGCTGGGGGAGGGGGTTGTCCTCCCGCGGGTCTCACCCTTGGATCCAATCCATCGTCATGCTTGCACGTTATGAGAACAAACGGCTGGGCTGCTGCTGCTGCCGCCGCAGCAACCCCTGACCTTTCATCCGCAAGTAATATGGCTTTCCGACCGGCGCAGCCTTTGGGCACTGCTCATCATCCTCATCAGGTTCGATCCGAGACAAAATATATTGAATATCTGGTTTTACTTTTATAATCAACTGTCTGGTCATTGGATTCTCTGTTTATCATGTGACCTCTTTTTAATATTATCCTATATGCTGTCAACGAAAAAATTTCAAAAGTTCACTCAAGCGAACAAACAAATTGTTCATTCAATTCATTCAAAGACCTGAGCATAAAATGGCTATTACTTTTGCAATAACACGCAATCATGCTGCATTTCACTTTTCCGATACTTTTAATGAATTGTACCTACTGAATAATCATCATTAAATCTCATGCTTATCATTATTATTACACAGCAGTCGTCGGTCAGCATTTTATTTGCGTTCATTTTTCTCTTTTAATTTACTTTCGTAAAAGAAAAATGGTTGCGAGTGTGATAAGATGACGTTCTGGCTGACTGGATGATTGCCTCTCTGTTGCTTCTTTACATTTTTTGAATTACTTTTTTTATCAACAAATCTTGTTTGCTGGTTTTCCATAAAAATGAAATGATTCATTCTCTTTAGCGTGAGTTTTCATGTTATTCATTTTTCTTGGTGTGAGGTCAAACGGTGTAGGGTGAAAGATATGCGTCCTGTTTCTCAGTAGATTTTGTCCGACATGCTCATTACAAGCTTGTCGAGCGAATCATTGAAATGTGATGAGATTATGAGCACTTAAAAATTCTTGGGTCAGGGAAAAATGGAGATGAAATGAGATTTTATTGCTTAATTTTTGCTACTGGACATACTTCTCGTCTTGATTTTGCTTAATTTATTTGCGTCAATGTATAGTATCGAGAATGTAGGTACAGAACTTTACAAATTGTTTTGGTCATTTTTGCAGATGCAACTAGGAGATCCAGCAGCAGCTGCGGCAGCTGCCGCAGCGCAAAACTACAATTACTACATGTACCTCCAAAGTTGTAATGTGGCAGCTCAGCAGCAAGCCTCTCCAGCGATTGCGCCATCACTTTCTCCACCAAATGTTAGCACTGCCGCTTCATCGCTGGTGTTAAATGGTCACCATAACAGTGCAAGCAGTAATAGCAGTAGCGGCGGAGGTAGCAGTGGCAATAATTCTAATACCGTCACACCTGCCGCACTTCAAGCCTCGTCCTAATCAAGAAAATATGAGAATAGGTATTATACGATTTTTATGAATCATCAAACACATTTTAATTAATAATCATAATTACGAGCGGTAAACCAAGTATACTGAAACGCTTTAGTCATTTAACAAACCGGTGAAATATATCCAACATTTGTAAATAAGCATTTTAATTGATATAATAGTATGTACGTTTGTCCTAAAATACATAAGAAGTAATGTATACCGATTGCTTATAATTTAATGTTTAGTGTACCAATTTTCATTCCCAATATCTATTTATTTTTTATTGTAGCTCCTGTTATGTAATAGTAATAATATGCAATTGAAATGCTAGTGTATTAAGCAGTAAGTGAAACATCAAAAGTATTAATGTCTCAACTTGCCCCAAATCCATGCCTTTTTTGGGTTTCGTGTTGTATTTCTTGTCTTCAGCCTTCAGCAACGTATCACTGCGACTGCCTTCCTGTAGTAATAGGTATGTAGTTTTAAATAGCCGCAGAAGCAGGATTCAGTGTAAAACACTGTCAAAGATGTAAATAGACACAAGAAAGCAATATAAGATTTGTACAGTCGAGTCTCAGTCAAGTTTATCTATGATGTTTTATTTTATGATGTTTGTTCAAACAAATAAGCTTTTGCAATGTAGTTGGTGAAAAGTTTTCACTGAAAACAATATCGTATAAGTCCATAAAGATGAACAGAAACATTATCTACGGATATTGTACTTTGTGTTGTAATTAAAGTATTATTATTATGATTGCATTAAATAGATGAAAGCCAAAATCACCAGAAAGTTCAAAGTCATTGAATCATAATAATGCTTTCATGAATTGATCATGCAGTGATAAACTATCGTTTTCCGATGTATTGAAATAATTAATCAATCATTAAGTTTCATAATATGCGAATTATTTGATGACAGTTTTTGATAATTCAAAATGTTTTTATGTGTATTTTTTTTACAAAAATAGATTGGTTGAATCTTTCTCGAAAAATCTTAAATGTTGTAAGTGTAACTAAAACTATTTATGTAGAATAACCTACAAAATGTTAAAATGTATAATTCTAGAACGCTAAAAGTGAACTATCACCACAAATCATGATGATGGCACAATACATTACGGTGGATTTTTTTAGCTAGATACAGTGAAACATGTTTGAACATTTTTTCCTGTAGTTTTTATTCTCGAACTCTTAGACCTCCAACTTCTTCTGGCAACTCTTTCTCATCAATGAACTGTGTGAGGTATTGTCGCCATTCCCTTCTGTCATTTCCAAGAAGCTTCAGCTTGACACTGTCAAGGGTGCTTCTAGTAATAGCCGCATGGATAAGGGGCTCGAAAAGGGCCTTGATATAGACTGGAGCTAAACAAAAGTGAGAAAACGAAAGGGTTGAGTAAACAACTGTGACCTTGTCAAAATGACTACATAGCAACCAGAATATTAAGAGTAATGACCCTTACTATTGATAATAGTAATCTTGTCAATGACCTCAGGGTAGTACTTCTCGTAAAGTCGGATCACGTCAATAATGGCAATCATGCATCTAGCACAGGTATGCTGTACCAAATTGAAGCCATCCAAACTCAGAATGAAATCAAAACGAGTCACCTGCAATGAAAATGTGATTTCTTGCAATTAAGATTATTTTAAAAAAAATGAAATTATGGCAGTCTAATTAAAGTAATTATTTGCTTGCATTTTTTCCTGCTTCCTGCGCCTCGCGCACCATCATGGCTGCTCGGTCCAAA
The DNA here is from genome assembly GCA_029691765.1 of Entomobrya proxima. Lineage (NCBI taxonomy): Eukaryota > Metazoa > Arthropoda > Collembola > Entomobryomorpha > Entomobryidae > Entomobrya > Entomobrya proxima. Next base: position 15,150,238 of record CM056171.1, on the reverse strand, counting down.
GTTTGGTACACATATCTGATTACGCGTTTGTCCCTTCCAGTCAAAAACCCAGCACGAAGATCCCATTCTCCAGCTACTGCAGTAATGACAGGTTGCCCCTTCTTGTCGAAAGTGTCAATATGCACCTAAAATAGATATTTTTATAAAGCATTAAGAGAAGGGTTATAAGTTATAAGATATACGTATGTTTATATATAAAATTACTTACAGGAAAATCGTCCTTAATATCACTGAAATCTTCTTTCTGGATAGTATCCATTTTGAATTCCTTTCTCCATCGCAAATTTTCCATCAGTGCTTCCTCCGCGCTTTTCATATCAAAATGACTCGCTAAAGTCCCAAGAAACAATTAAATGCAATGAGCACGTGTGATTTTGCAAACATGCAAATCATAAATCAATATTTTAATTAGTAACATGACATGTCTCAAATTACCCCTAAGCCATCGAATTAAATATACAGGTTGTAGCATGTAGTCCTGGGCGTCGGGTAGGCGTTCACGTACCTTTTTAGCAAACTGAAAAACATTTAAATTAAGATTCGTTGTTATAATACAAGTAAAATATATTTTACTCCACTCTATTTATGAACAAACAATCGGTCCGACATAAGAAGATGCAAATAAGTTTTAAGAATTCATCACTTTGAGAATACAATTTCTTTTGAAGCTTTTCTACTATGCTTAAGAATAAGTTATGCAAAATGTGCTTAGTTAATAGTTTCGAGGTGGAATACTTCCAGCACAGAGCTCACTAAATAAATAAAATAAACGGATAAACAATTGGTAGCCTATTTCCATTTATTTTGAAGAGTTTTGTTTGTTATAAATATTACTGCAATCAATCAATTAATATAATCATTGAATTAGAGTTTGGAAAATATATAAAAAAGTTTGCAATTTTTACCTCATCCAGCATAAGCTTTTGTCGATAAGTGATTATCAAATCCTTATTATCATCGATTGCATTATTAGTACTATCACATTTGACCACTTCAGCACACAAACAAAATAGACACACTATCACTGCTAACAGAGTGTAGCTCTTTAACATTTTTGCCATTTTAATAACTTCCAAAATACGAATTATTAAAAATTTCAAAATGCGAATGCTAACTAGTACTTCCAGCTCTGCTACAATGACTCACTCATGCAACCTTTCCGGGAGCCTTATCAGATCACGACTGCATGCGACACTTGCTCTGAAACTATTCTTCATGAATCAAAGAAATATTCGTAAACCTTGCAGAAGGGTTCAACTTGTTTACTGCATGCAGATATTCTTGGACATCACACATCAAGGGTACAAACTATTCCAAGGTCTCAGGTTGTTGGCTTTGCATTATTCCCCAAATCAAATAGATGCAACCATGAAGTGGAGCGCAAGACAATTATATGATCAAACAAGTGTGCTACAACAGTAACAGTTACTCCAACAATAAGATAATGTAGATGACCGTTCTGAAGAAGGAACCTAATAATTATCAATAGCTAAGGGAAGCATAACGTGCACGCACCTATTCACGCAGCATCCAAGTCTGTCTTGAAGGCCGACCTCACACTTCACGCACAAAAACATTCCCTGACCATTGACCCAATCGTCCTGCCTGTATGCACCATGAAACCACTGGTTACGAATCTACTGACAAAACACTTTTAGCTAGAGCACTTGCGTAAAACGTGCTATTCCAAACTTTTGTGATACCTTAAAATGTGCTAATTGTAACCATAAATAAGCATTTAAAGGAGCAATTTCCTATTAAATAATGTTATTGCACCCTTGCAACCTAATATTCCGGTTTTTAAACAAAAACTACAAGACTGAAATATTGCATGATTGCTGATGACTTGCTTACTGACACCAGAATGACAGTCAATCTCAGAATGAACAAACATGTATATTATGCACAATCTTGTACTATGACTAAGAATTCAATTAAATATTTTTATCAGCTCATAGCTTCTTTATGACTTATGACCTTAAGGTCCTATGCAAGAATTTCAGTCAATTCAGAAGAATCTTTAAGAAAAAAGAAGGTGAGCTTGTCTTGTCTTCAGTGCTACGTTTTTTTTGTTTTAGTACACTTCTTTGACGAAAACAAAGTCATTTTTTGTTGATTTATGAAGGATGAAAGATGGAATGCAATAGTTGCAATTAAGAGTTAAGACTGTATAGTACACAAAATGGTCCTTTAAAATTGTGATGTAATTACATAATGTGCAAACTATGTATACTACGACATGTCGTCTTTTGTAACAGGAGTCTTTGCAAAAATTAAGATTAAGATATAATTTATAATAGATAGTTATACGCACAAGCCGATATCACGCTCTGCACCATAAACGAAGTTTCGCAGCGAATGAGTGAATGTCCATTAATTTGTGTTTACACATAACTTAAAGCATTTTTATTAAGCTAAGGGTTTATCATACAAACCAATCTTAAAGCCTAAAGACGCACTACGAACAAAAATTTGGTTGCTTATTATAATTTGCACGCAAAGTGTCCTATTGTAACTGTAACGTGCAAGCGTTAAATAGTAGTTAAGAGAGATAAGAATTCAGCTAAATTGCTGCTTCTACTACTCGCAATGTGCTACTGATTAGATGAACTTGCAATGATAAAGCCAACTTGATGCTAATTTTTTTAAACAAAAAATGTTCGTCAAAGTCAACGAAGCATGAAAACATTATTGCAGTTTAAAGAGTTGGTTATTGAATAATATATTTTTTGGTCAAGAGAAGGATTTCAACGAAGTAAGGGGTGAAGCGCGAATGGCAATTTTGATAATGATGACAGAGGGCATGTTGTAGAGCATGGACAAAAAATAATGTACATTTGATTTCAGAATTATTCTTTCTAGAAATTGGTCAAGTAACTAAATATCAAATAGAACCAGAATAAAATCATGAATAATTATAAATCGCAATTCGAATTCGTAATCATTCTTACCATATTCAGTTGAAAATGGAAGCTTTAGAAAAAAGAAACATAAATGTTTTTGTAAAATTGCTACAAAAATGCCGTTTGGATTAGCAACCATTAATGGTTGGGACACCATCAAATCAACTAATATATTATTGCAACAATCTGTTTTGTCCAAAGTTTGCAAATTAAAACTTTAGTTTAGAATTTCAATTGAATCTAATACAGTGCTAAGAGGCTTGCTCAGTAAATTGTAAGAGACATAATGCCAGGGCATTGATGAATTTTGGACTTTATCAAGATTTATTGAAAAATATTTCGATAAAATGTTTTGTAATTCTAAAATTGTTGGTTGCTTAATGGTTATGCTTATTGGAATCAGGGATTCAAAAATATGAAATTCCCAAAAAACAACAGAAGTGCATGATGCATTCAATTGAAGTTTTATGAGATTTACAAACAAACAATGATGTAGTATTGCAGTAATTAAAAATACTACGTTGTATACTGTTATAGAAATTAAAATGCTGGAATTAGTTTTTATTTCAATGTTCCTCAATCAAGTATTTAAGGTAGCAATACAGTTGACAACATTTCTAGGAACAAGTGTTTATATTATGTGAACTGCAGTCCTAAACAATTTGATTCAATTTGTCCAGGACTGGCATGACAACGGTCTTTCCTTGCATTAAATAACTGTCAGAAATTTCTCTCAACCCTGACGCAACTTCAGGGTTTGCTATCTGTTGCAGATCCTGAAACTTCAGCATCGTATCTGTTAAAAGATTTGCGCAATCGACAAGTGTATCGCGAATGATAGTCACAAACGCTTCCAGAGTTACTCCAAGTATGGCCAGGATAACTAGTTTTAAAAACCAAGTTTCATTAATATTCTTGGTATAATCAAACTACGCTTTTTGAAATGCAATTAATTACTTACTGTCCGCTGCGGAAAATTGACCAATTGGACTTTTGCTTTTGTCGCCATTTTCTGTCGAGTTGGATGCTGAACTCAGACTGGGCAATACTTTGCCCAAGTCTTCCAGCAATTTGGCGACAATTATGGAAGTCTGATTTCTCACTTCACCCTCGATCACTTCTAGCTCGGCCTTTACAGTTGGACTGGCTCTTGTGTACACATCCGTCAGTTTCTTTAATCCAGAATCCGTTATCAAGTTTAAATCCCAGAATGTTGCTTGGGTAAGTATCAGAAGCTCTCGAACGGACATTCCAATCGTCGCCTTGATAACTTCTTCGAACCAATCCTTCGGATTGATGTCTTTTGTTGGTGACCCCTGGGAGTGGGGCATGGCCTCAGCCAATACGCCCAAGGCCATTAAAACTCCCAAAAATATTAAAAGAGTCCTCATATTTCTAACAAGGTTTATTGAATTATTTTCAACTATTAAAGCTTAAACTTGGTTCTCTTGATGGGAGTTTTTTTTTCTCTGGAAAGTTACCGGAGAAACGTAAATTAAATTTGCAGGTGCATTATATAGCTTTCCATTTAAGTGCATCCGATAATCATTATCAGTTAAAATTATATGAAATCACAGCGAACGAGCATCACAACGTGATTGATAAGCCTTGTTAAATGACAGTCATTGCTCATTTCTCATCTTTGCGGCATCTCAATTGATGATTTCATCAAACCTGAACGTTTTACCTTGATATTTGTCAATGTTAGTTGAATGCCTGGCATATTTGATTGGAATCTCTATGCAATAATTTATCTCTCTGGGTACAAAAATATTTTAATGATAGTGAGCTGATGTAAAAAACAATGAACTTTACTTTGATAATACATAAATGTGTGAACTTTGAACTTTATGTCGTTCGGGAAAAAATATAATGTAAGTAGGTAACTGCTTGACAGGTTATTTTTGTCTTTTTATTTTATTGGTAAACTTGTTCACAAAACAAATGAATTGACAGTAATTAAATATTATCAATTGCTGTACTTATTACTTAGGGGGCACGTACTTAAATACGCAACGTTTCCTTCTATCAACTGCTTCCTTTTCTTCAGTCTCTTTCAGCTCAATCTGGACTTTTGCAAATAACTCCGTAAACTTCTCTATAGATTTCTCGTGTTCTGTGACGCTCCCAACTGCAAAATTTTCTCCATCAAGTTGTTCTCCAAATTTCTTTACCCCTAAATTTGCAATTTTCTTATCTATCAGTTTGATAGCCTTGGAAAAATCTATTTTGGCCAGCTTAAATTCTTTAAGTTCTGCGTAAATCCTGGCACGAAGGTAATAGGCCTCCTTTTCGTCCCATAAATCCACTGATTTTGAGCTCAACTCGTCCTTATCAACAGCCTCCAGGATTTTCATAGCTTCATTACAATACTGCAACGCTTCCTTCGCCGTCATTTCTGGTAGTTTCCAGTACAGCTCAGCCATCTTGCACAGTGCATAATAAAGTAAATTATCACACTTTTTACCAAGTTGAAGTGGAATTTTCTTGAGATACAGCTTGGCTTTAGATAGATACTCCCGAACTCGGTTGAATTTCGATATAGCTGCTTCATTCCAATTCTTATTGAAATAGAAATTTCCTTCATGGATAAGCTTCTCGCACAATGAAACCTTTTCAGCCATGGAAAGCTCGAATGGATCCAAAACCTGTAGATTACGCAAAAATTAAGCAAATATACAGAATTTCAGTTTATTTAGGCCATTTATGTACGCAGGTTCATTACCTCCTCCATAGTATCGATCTGAACAAGAAATTTGACTGGCTCCCCCATTTTGACAGCTACGCCATTCGCCTCAAAGTCAATCTGAAAGGCTGACACCCCAGACAAAGTGTACAGGATCGTATCTCCTACCCGTTGCGATTTCAATAAACGTCCAAAGTCGTGGGGAATCGGATATTGCGTTAGCCCGTCATCAAAAAATCCCCACGAATTGAAGCAAGGTGTGTACGGCAGCACTATTTCTGGCAGAAAACAGCCCCCTTCCTCAAGGTCATCCTTGGTCTTGTTGACCTTGAATCCTTTCAAATTGACAAACATGATAGTACTGGAATTTAGAGGTGTTCCCACATCAGATTCCTCAGTTTCAGACAAACGAACTATTTCTCGGGTTATATCCTCGCTTTCAAAATCCTTCCATCCATCATCAACATCAACAAGCTCCATTTCCAAACCAATGAACGAACAATTTGGAATGTTGGATGTTTCCGCTTGACGTGAGGAGTTCCTTCCAAAGGCAAAGTCATAGTGCGCAATGAACAGTGCCTTTTCTCCCTTTTTGGTCATGGATCGAACGCCAACGTCAATCGCTTTGATTACGCTGCCCATGCCCAGATTAAACTCTACTGGTTCATTATCGTCTTGCGTAAGCCGGCTGCTGTCAATTACCTGCTTGTTAGGGTCAGTCAATAACCAACACTTGTAGTGCACCTTGACAAGACTACCCCGTCTTGGCAGACACGTCCGTTTCAGATCTCCCGGTTCCAACAGCACTTTCCACAGTTTTCCCGTTTTCCCAAACGTTATGTCGACAGCGTTTTCTGGGATCAATTCTTTCGGGATTTCTAGCGGAAGATGTTGCTTCGGTTCCCACGGTGATTTTCTCACTCCGCGAGGAGCAAATTTCTCATTTCCGTTCATGTTCATTTTCCCAGGAACATATTCTTTTTTCTCCTGACTTGAACTTTCCATCTTCAAAGTTGACTTGTCTCCTAAACCAGATTCCAACATGCATTCATAAAAAAGTTATACAGTTCTGCAAATTACCATGCGGATAATGCAAAATGTGTACTGAGATAAACCGCAAATGATACCTCTTTAATAATAAGTTTATGAAGTCTCCGGATTCTAATGATTCGTGAGAAGTTTGCAACTTTAAGAATGAAAATGAGTACTGCAAATTGTACAAATCTCAAGAAGTTTTTCAACTTTGAGAAACTTTGGCCAAATTACAATTTTACTTAGTGGTGTAAGTCAGAAGTCCGATTCTGTTGGCTCTCCACTCCAGACTGAAACTTCTGAACTGTAGGATTTGCGACAATCGCTATATGATATGAATGGCGTAAAACTTGGTATCGGTACGATGATCCAAAGAAAGTAGATTCATGGGAAAGAAAGAGAATTCTTGGAGGCGTATATTTCTATTTTAGAAGATTACAGATTAATAAAGTTTCTATCATTATCATGATTACGATATCTTTTTACTTTTGACTTTTATTTGTGTATTCAGTGCAGTTTTAGTACATAATATGATGAATGTGCTTTCTAAAATGTTAGCGATGGACTCCAGTGGCACTGGTGTAGTGCATACATATTTTCATTAAATATCTTTTATAGTAGTGCTCTTTATAGGATCACATTTTTCTACTTCGCTCATCAAAATTCCAAAATTATGATCATAATCACTCACGACTCAGATTGGTGATAGGGAAATAGGAATAATGATACTGCAAAGCAAAAGAAATATTTCATTTTACCTGCAAAAATGCTTCTTGCTGTACCAGTACTATGGAATTGAATATATGGAATTGAGTATAAGTATCAATGAAAAATCATTATTGAAAAATTCTCGCTGTTCAAGAATATAAAATATTATCATTAATGATACAGGGTTTATACAGATACGTTTCATTATGTAGAGCAAATCTTTATAAGCATAAAATAGCTTCAAATATCTAATATCCCTAGCTTAATTTTTAAATAACTTAATTTGCTTCTAACCACATACTTACGACCGGAATATTGGATATCTGAATAATCTGATATATCGTACAGTGAGCGTTCATTCATTGTCATAAGAAACCAGTACAAATTGAACTGTACAATGCCAGAATGTCAACGGATTGAACCCCCGCTACTGATAAATTCATGCCTGTGTGCACATGGCCACAAGTTCGAATCAAATACTACTTAAACTTTCTGATTTTACATTTAAAATGTCTATTTATTTTTCTCATGTTTTAAAGTCAGTCGGCAAGTGTTAACATTTCTGCAAAATGCATTAGTACTTTTCGTTTTATTTATACTCACCACTTATCTTACTGCTAGCAATAAATAAAAATACTGATACAACTTTTCTATTAATATCTTTATCCAAGCATCTCAGTGTACAACTTTCTTTCAAATATTAAGTATACGCGGATTATATAACAGGGTAATTATCACTTGCTCGGAAACTATACAGTACATGCACAAGTAACGTGATAGTGACAAATTTAATTGTCGACAAAAAGAGGTTAGACTAAATTATTCATATGCTTATCCAAAATATCGGGAAAACTTTAGTATTTTGAGTTGAATTCTTAAAAACTAAATAGGTAAGTACTTCACAAGTAGACATAACAACATATAGAATAGTCATAAAACAATGGCTGATTATACTTTAAGTATCATACATGCACAGGAATCGAAATATGAAAATGTATACCGATAGATCACAAATGCAACCTAATGTAATTCATAAATATTAAATAATCTTAAATGTAAATGATAAAAACAATCAAAGAGCTAACAAAAAGTAGGAATATTTTGTATAATGTCGTAACGCAGGAAGCAGAAGCGATTAAGTATTATTGTTGGTGTTTTATACAACATTGGACAAGTTTTAGGAAGTACATAACACAAACTCTTAACTATATTTTTATGCGATTTTAGCATTGGTTAATCTTTAGTACTAAATTATGAATTACAATATTTAAAAAGTTAGCTATGGTTTGCTAGATGTTTTAGTTTAATTATGTAGGTTATGTGGTAAATATGTTGTTTTACTTTTAGTACAGCAAATCAGATATTCCATGATGGACAAGTATTTCAACCTTTGTTTCCCGAACCTTTCAGCATTTGTCTACTTCACATTAATTTATAAAAACTGGACGATCATCAGTTAACAAAAACAATATAATGGTATTTTTTCAGATTGTGTTTGTGAAAATCAAGAAAAAGAAAATTTGGTATTCTCTTCAATTACCAACTATCCTAATAACAAATTAGTGAAGTTTACAGATGAACAGGTTGATGCTGCTGATGAAGATGGAGGCTACTCGAAGAGTTTGCAGGAAGAAGGATGACATTGCTTCCTGATAAATGGTTCATCATGCAGACGTCTTCGTCATCGTCGTCAAAAGCAGAAACTATCCGGTTTTCATGTTGAATCATATCCACCATGGGTATCTGATTTGCCAGCAATCCCTAGCAAACCATTGCATCCGTTCTACACGTAATTTTAAAAAATTGACAAAAAAGGCAATGATTAGAGCAACCGGAAAAACTATGGCATGTGTTAATTAGACTAGGTGCGTACATGGGCGGATCAAATACATTCAGATTTGAGCACAACATTCAATTTATTTTAAAAATACTATAGGAACTTCAACAATATTATTCTGAAGGCAATGGTATGTAACCAGCATACCTGGAAGGAAATATCAATTCCGACTTTGCATTCACAAATCTAACTACAGCAAAGCTGAGGATGACCACTACAATTCCAGAGATCAGCGTGAGAACTTCGTGTGCCAGACTGGGCTTGAGGAAAATTTTCACCGAAAACTTTTGCCACACGGATTCTGTCCACGTTGAATACTTGCCACTGGACCAGTCATAATTCGGAATGATAAAGGCAGGGCTTTTGGCTTCGGTCATGTTGATTTGTGGGCAATCAAAACAAGTGCCATTTATAAAGAAACGGTTCCTATGAGAGATTGTGGGGTCAGCACCAGAGTTGCGACCAAAACAAACATCTTCAGTGGTGGCGTTTTCCACAGGATCTCCCAAATAGCTAACCATGATGTATTTAGTGATTTGAGTAAGTGTGTTGATGTTCCAAGCGACGCCTACGTACAATGGATAGGGCTCCATTGGAGAGTTCGGCGAGGGGTCGAATCCGGAAATGGCACGAAATATGGTACAATTGGAGGTTTCCAAGTAACAGTACAATAACTCGTCAACAGTTTCCGGATCGGCAGAAAATTTAATATCTGAGGTTTTGTTTAGCAATTTAATGACAGAATTTGCAATGGTGGCTGCTAGTGCGGCAACTCTCTGCTGAATGGAGTACGGATTATGGGCATCTCCGTAAGTGTACTTGACATTTTCTTTGGTGTCGAAAATCGAGTTGTAGAATGAATTCTTGTATAAATCACGGTGATTTGTTAGAACTACACCAGTGAGATCAGGGCGTTCACGGAGGAAGGAGTGAAGTGATGATGGAGGTACGCCCCATGGAGAAGAATCATCTTTGGGGATGGTCGTAAGATTTAAGTTTTGCGCTAATGCTTGTTCCTGAAGGAGGTTTGTAAGTTCGCTTGATTGACTGAGGTCAGATTGGTGGATGAAGTATGACGAATCTTTAGACTGGGCAGCCTGATTTACTTCCAGAAAGTAACGGATTTCATCCAATTTCAGCGGGAATTTACCTTGAGTCATGTCATATGCTATACGACTACTTCCAATATAGCCGAAGGCTTCACCGTTGAAAAGCATAAAATAAACCGAGTTGATCACGGAGTCGGGAGCAACGCCAATCTGATCTTTCACAGCGCCCAGATGCTTGATGACGGCAAGAAGTGTAACAAGGCCTGTTACGGAAGAGTCGGCTGAAGGTGTCATTTCGTCAAACATCGAGGCACCATCCATACGGGCTGCGAGAACCAGCGCAGATTTTGTTTCCACGGCAGTATCATTTTGAGGGAGCAACGTAGCCCATAGGTTTTGGTCACCAAGTGGGTCGCAGACTTTAGCTAAGAAAATTTTAAACATTGCTGGTTATTCCTTATCAAATGACTGAATAAATATTTTGT
>CM056171.1:15104545-15139438 GCA_029691765.1 Entomobrya proxima | reverse complement strand
ACCATTGGCAAATGGAGTAATTAAGAATCGAAGCGAGGTCAAACCAAACTTAAATTTTATCAAATGAACATCATATTCGTAATGCTTGCCAAAAATGGACCTAAAACCATGCGCCACACAACATATTTCAATTAATTTGGAATATTTAACAATCAATGCCTCAAATCAGGGCCTAACTGGTCAAATTTTAACAAACGGATTGTGGATTCCTAATCCTGGTAAAAATGGACCTAATATCATGTGCCACATAAATGTTATATTGGGTAAAGAGTTATAATTTTAACAAATCAATTTGGTCATTCGTTTTGCATTTCAATACGTAATACATAGTGCCCTCACGCAAGATTCTTATTTATTTATTATTATATATTGCGTTGCATATTCAGAAGCAGACGCTGAAAGTAGAGGAATTATTCAGTTGGTCCATTACTCTATGATTTAAAGAAAAGAAAAAATACCCATTCAGGGCGCGGTATATGAATTTGACCATGTGGCTCTTGCTGTCTGCTAGAGTTTCAGCATAATGAAATCCTCAATATAGGTTGTGAAGTGCTGAAAAGAACTTGAGTTGAAATATTTTACGTGTGCAAATAAAAGTCACATTTGCTTATAGCAACCGGTATAAATATTCCAAATTTAACATTTCAAATTGAGTTGCGTATCATTTTACGGCCTTTTAAAAATGCCAAGACTAAAGAAGAAAAGCGAAGCTCAGAAGTTAAAGGAGAGAAAAGAAAGGAATCGCAAGTATCGAGAAAGTGAAAAATATGAAGAAGATAAGGCTCAAAGACGGGATCAACACCAACTTGAGCGACAAAATGACGCTGTCAGAGAACAGGAAAATGCTGAGCGTGCAGAAAGGTTGGCCACTGCAAGGAGAAGAAACCCGGAATTTCATCAGCAGGACATGGAACGAAGTCGGAATGCACACCGGGTAGCACGGCAGGAACATCCAGAAGTCCGTTATGAGGAAAATCGTGACCGAGCACAGAGAATGGAAGCTGCCAGGTCAAATCCGGAGTTTTATCAGCAGGATTTGGAACGCAGGCGGAATGCACACCGGGTAGAACGGCAGGAACATCCAGAAGTCCGTTATGAGGAAAATCATGACAGAGTACTCAGAATGGAAGCTGCCAGGTTAAATCCGGAGTTTTATCAGCAGGATTTGGAACGCAGGCGGAATGCACACCGGGTAGCACGGCAGGAACATCCAGAAGTCCGTTATGAGGAAAGTCATGACAGAGTAATGAGAATGGAAGCTGCCAGGTTAAATCCGGAGTTTTATCAGCAGGATTTGGAACGCAGGCGGAATGCACACCGGGTAGAACGGCAGGAACATCCAGAAGTCCGTTATGAGGAAAATCATGACAGAGTAATGAGAATGGAAGCTGCCAGATTAAATCCGGAGTTCCGTCAGCAGGACATGGAACGAAGTCGGAATGCACACCGAGTAGCACGGCAGGAACATCCAGAAGTCCGTTATGAGGAAAATCATGACCGAGTAATGAGAATGGAATCTGCCAGATTAAATCCGGAGTTCCGTCAGCAGGACATGGAACGAAGTCGGAATGCGCACCGTATAGAAAGGCAGGAGCATCCGGAAGTCCGACAAGAAGAAAACGAGGTGCGAACAGCAAGGATCATGGGTCTTAGTGATACTCCTGTATTTCAGCAGCACCAAATAGTTCGTAGGCAACAAGAAACCAGACGTAGAAGGCTGGAGTTTGATGATGATGATGACACGGCACCAAAGCAAAAATGCAGCATGTATGACTCTTTCGAAAAGAACTTGGCAGTTTTCAATTCACTTATCAGTCAAGGTCCGGTGCATATATGCTCTTGCTGTGGAGGATTGTTTTATTTCAAATCCACAAGGCCAGCTAACCGAGAAAAACTATTGAAATGGGGTTGCACGGATATGGTGATTAATCAGGTGCTTCATGTACAGCAATCACAACACCGCCTGTGTATTACGTGTCACGAAAACATACGAAAGACAAAAAAGGTTCCGCGGGTGTGTTTAAGTAATGGATTGGACTTTCCTCCAATCCCAAATGAATTGCAGGTAAAAATTATTGTGATACGTAAAACATTAAATTTAATAACGGGGATGCAATTAATTTTTTCCCCAAATTTGTAGAACTTAAACCGCTTGGAGGAAAGGCTAGTGTCACTCCGACTACCTTTCATGATAATTTGCCTGAAGGGTTACGACAGACAATGGGCCATACGAGGTAACATCGTGAACGTTGAGAACAACATGGACTTGTGCGTTAACTCCCTTCCCCGGAGATTCAATGAAGCTGGAGTTGTCCAAGTGGCTTTGCGAAGACGACAGAGTGTTAAGAATGCATACCTGCTTGACAAAATATCACCTGCAAAGGTACTTCGTGCTACCAAAGTCCTGCTGGATAAACCTCTTTACAAAAAGCACAATGTTGTAATGACGGAAAACTGGGATACTTTTCAAAGTGGTAAGTTTTCTTGATACGCAACGCAAAATATAAATGTAATGATGAACTTTGACTTTTTGAATTTTATAATAACTTTCTGCTAATTTTTGCTGAAACAGACTATGTTGACTTTATTGTGGATCCGACTGATGAAGTGAATCCTGTGTCCAACGATAATGTTACCGCAAATGAAGGTGATTGTGACGCGTATTATATAAAATTATTTAAATGAATAAATATGAGCATTATTTAAATATGAAACTTTGATTTAACTCAACAGATGATGATAATGAAGACACAGAAGTTGAACAAGAAGACAATCCGCCAATACAAGAAACTCTTGTTTTTAATGAAGACTACAGTGATAAAGGAATACCCGTAGCGCCTGGAGAAGGACGTATCCCAATTCCTTTGTGTCATGATCCGGATGCAGAGAGATTGTCATTTCCAACAGTCTATTGCGGAGAAGAAGAGCCAACACCAGCTGAGCGATTGCCGGGTCGCAAACTCACCTACACGGATATTGCCAAATCAGAACTTAGGCGCTATGACAGAAGAGCAGCAAAACCGGAGAAGTTATCGAAAATCCTGCAACGAGAAACTAAGGAATGCGTATAGCATTTGCTTGCGACAAACCAGGAAGGGAACGACAACTGGACGCGTTAAAGCAGGAGACGTAAGGAACAAGGAAGGCGTCTCTAACATTATTGCGAATAATGACGGATACTCAGTGTATAGTCAAGTTAGATCAACGCCAGCTTACTGGCAAGGTCAACAAAAACGATTAGTTGCAAAAGTTCGTCAACTTGGACGTAGCACTTTATTCGTCACTTTATCTGCTGCGGAGACAAAATGGAACGAGCTTCTAGTCATTCTTACTAAAGTTCTACGAAATAAGGACATAACTCCAGCTGAAGCGGCCAATCTACCCCGAGAAGAAAAATCCAGATTAATTTCATCTGACCCGGTAACTTGCATGCGACATTTCGACAACAAGTACAAAGCGCTGTTGAATCAGCTGTTTAAGAAAGAAAACGGAGTGTTTGAACCACATCGTGTTGGCGATTATTATAGTAGAGTTGAGTTTCAAATGAGGGGATCACCACATTCACACGGACTATACTGGATTCCTGATGCCCCTGAATATGATCCAGGTATGCTTATTTTTTTATATTACGTATCACATTTTTGTTCCATAAAATTATTTGTAATAGTTTGTGGTGTATTAAAAGTTGAAAAAGCGTATTTTATTTTGTTTATTTTAGATTGCCTTGAGTCTCAGCAAGAAGTTATCGACTTCATCGATAAATACATCACATGTAAACGCGACGAAGAAGGGGAAATGAGCGAATTAATTAAGGTCCAAATCCATAACCATTCAGACACCTGCAAGAAAGGAAGGAACAAAACTGCCTGCCGATTCAATTTCCCTAGGCCACCAATGCCAGAGACGGTTATATTGAAGCCCTTGCCAGAAGATACCAGTAATAGGGAAAAGGAACGCTTGTCGCAAGTTTACAAGAAGATTCAGAAAAAATTGACTGAATTTGGCAGAAAGTTTAAGGATGATATTCCATTTTCCGAATTTTTGGATCAAATCGATGTTGACGAGGAAACATATTATGCAGCTGTTCGTTCAACCATTGAAAGAGATACAGTATTTCTTAAACGGAGAACGTGTGACATTTATGTCAACAACTACAACAGGAGACTTCTGCTTGCATGGAGAGCAAACATGGATATACAGTTCGTGTTGGACGCGTACGCTTGCGCAAAATATTGCGCAAGTTACATAGTAAAATCGGATCCAGGCGTGTCTAAACTCTTGAAGGCGATCATGCGTGATGCCAAAAACGGAAATAAATCAGCGGTGGAGTGCTTGAAGAGATTTGCACAGATTTTAATGACTAGGACGGAAATGTCAGCACAAGAAGCAGTTGCTTATCTGCTCGGTTTGCCCTTAACATTTTCTAGCAGAGGTCATATATATATCAACACTGCTGAGCCAGAAAAACGCGTGGGAATTTTACGAAGCAAGAAAGAACTTGATGAGCTACCCGACGAGAGTGAGGATGTTTGTCAAAAGGGGTTGCTGGATTACTACGTAAAACGACCTGATTCTATGAAAAATGTTTGCTTGGCAGATTTTGCATCTCTCTATCAGTACCGCAAAAAGAAACCTGGGAAGAAATCAACGACTTTGGAAAGCGAAGATGAAAATGAAGAAATTGACTTTGTGCATGAAGAAGAAGGTAGCGGCAAATAATTGTATTACGTATCAAATATATATTTATACGTGCATTTATGCTAATGCTGATTGTTTTTAATTACAGATGATCCAATGCAGATCAATGAAACAACTTTTGCTTTGAAAGATGGCATGGGATATGTAACACGAAGAAGATTAAGAAAAATCATACGTTTTCGACATTTTAATAAGTCAGATCAAGTTCAGTATTTCCGGGAGCAGCTTATGTTGTTTCTTCCATGGGAGGACGAGGAACGTGATCTTCTTCAAGTTGACCCAATTTCGAAATACGAAGAATATAAGGAAACGGTCCTAAACAACGCAAAACCATACTATCACAATAGAAACTTGGATGATGGAGTGCTTGGTGCGTACATACACGAATTGGAAACCCTTGAAGAAGACAACGTAGAATCTGAACGCGTAGGCAACGAAATGGAACTGCTGGAAGAAGAACAGCAAGCTGCTGCGTATTTAGATAGCACTCGTGGAACTAAATCGGTGTCTGAAAAGTTTCTTCTCCCAAAAATGGTTGAATCAGACGAGTTTCAAGCTCACATGCAATCTCTGAATGTGAAACAACGAAATATTACGTATCACATTCTTCATCGATTAAAGCAACGCTCGGATCCATTTCATATATTTTTAACTGGAGGCGCAGGAGTCGGAAAATCCCACGTAATCACAGCTATTGTACAAAGTTTTCTTCGTTACTGCAACAAAAGAAGTGATATTGATCCGGCAGGTAGTCCAGTACTGGTATGTGCGCCAACAGGAAAAGCAGCGTTTAATGTTTTTGGGATGACATTACATAGTGCTTTCAATCTGCCAAATAATCAGTCTGCCAAAAACATGGGACCGCTTGACGAAGGGTTGGCCAACACACTTCGTTTAAAATTAAAAGACTTGAGGCTACTCATCATTGACGAAATTAGTATGGTTTCTTACAAGCAGCTTATGCTAATTGACCAAAGACTCCGACAAATATTCAATTCGTCTCTTCCGTTTGGTGGAATATCAGTGCTTGTCGTTGGTCATTTACGTCAACTACCCCCTTTTGCCGGAGGGAGCAGCAAATTCATCTTTAAATCCAACATTCCACCTCTGCGAAATACTTTATGGGAGTTGTTTAAGTTCTTTGAACTGGATGAGATAATGCGACAAAGGGGAGAAATGGAATTCTGTAAGGCTCTCAATAACATGTCAGAAGGAACAATGGATGATGATGATATCGGACTGATGGAAAGCAGAGAAATTACACGATCACTCCAACCCCCCGAGGATGCAATATGGCTTTTTAAAACAAACGCCGAATGTGACGCACATAACGATGCATTACACAGCAGAATGAAAACCGAACGGGCAATTTCAATTGCATTTGATGAAGTGGTTGGTATGTTACGCATTTATTCAACTTATATGAATAACCAAAAAATAATGATTGCAAACATTATTTTTATGATACGTATTACATTCAACTTTCAGGTGATGCGTCTGTCGGACAGCGAGCAAAGTTACTAAGGGATGCTAAAAAATGGAAGAGAACGGATTGCGACGGGCTTCCGTATGAATGCAAGCTTCAGGTTGGAGCACTCTACTTTGTCACTTCAAACGTAGATGTTCCAGATGGGTTATTCAACGGAGCAACTGGAATTTTGCGGAAAATTGACTACGGCAAAACAGCTAGCGGAATAACTGTTCCAAAAAGAGCATGGCTGGAGTTTAATCACATTCTCATTGGAAGTAAAGCACGTGGACAACTTATCAGTAATCCGAACACCGAAATTGGCTCTGAAAACTGGACTCCAATTGACAGAGTTAAAAAGGCGCTGAGTAAATCTTACAAGTGCGCAGGAATGACACTATTTCGGGAAAATTTACCATTGGCAGCATGCAACGGAATGACAATTGCAAAATCACAAGGGTCATCGTTACAGTCTGTCGTCGTATGCACTAGGACGAAACTTCAGCGTCCTGAGTTTTATGTTGCATGCAGTAGAGCCACCTCAAGAATTGGACTTTTCATTGATGGAGAATTTACTCCTACAGACTATCCAGGAGATAATGATGATGTTTCGATTGAGATGCGTATATTGCGTCAAAATCCGGTTAAATTTGGCTTTGAATCATTTCTGGATAAAACAAAGGAACGCAGAATTTACTTTCAAAATGTTAGAAGTTTCCCTAAATACCGGAAGGACTTGATGTGTGATCGAAGCATCATGGAGAGTACACACGTGTTACTTGTAGAACCACATGTGCTAGAGAATTTTGCTGTTAGTCTACCCACCTTTGAGCTTTTTGCACGACAGAACTCTCAGCTTGTTAACAATGCTACTAATTCTGTTGGTTATCTTCTATTTTCTAAAGGTATAAAACTACAGTTATCTTTTCTAACATTTTGTTATAATTCGATATATTTGTGTAATGTTTTTGTTCTAATTTGGGATAAGTAGCAGGCTGTCACCATCATAATCAGCGTACGGTTGAAAAACAAGAAGGACAAAAGCACTACGTGATCACATCCTTTGAAATAGATGATGGTACAGTTGTAGTGTGTTACAAACATCCCAAATATAGTACTTCCGGATTCTTGAAGGATTTAGAAGTGTTTCTGCGGGATGTGGAAACTAGCGAAATGGTGGTTATTGGAGACCTCAATATAAACATGAATGAACGGGAAGAAGTATTGACCAAGTTTTTTGACCAATTTAATATGTATAATCAACTGGGAAACGCTCCAACAACGGATTTAGGATCTCAAATTGACGTTTGTTTTGCCAAAAAGGATGCTATTCAAGCTTGTATCTACGATACATATATTAGTGACCATTCCGGAATCTGTATTTCCTGGTGAATGTGTAAAATTCTGTTAGATTAAATTAGAATATAATTAAATACATCTGTTACGTATTATATATTTGCATTTGTTTCCCTTTATTTTGGCACCTAAACGAATTCTACTTCCAATTTTATTGCAGTAGAGCCTTGACTTTGGTAGATTTCTGGATGAGGTATCAATGAAATAATCCACTATGCATTATGAGGAGATGCCTTTTCTATATTAATGTATTACGTATTACAACACTTTTTTAAGCAGATCAATCGTTCTGATGCATTATCCTGATAAAACTGTGATACGTATTAAATACTAACTAACTAAATTAGGTTTTATCGTAATTCTGGTAAAGAATGCACATATAATACACAATAAGAAGGTGGAGTGGCAGTGGGAATCCTTTGTGTAATTCATATTTAAAATTAAATTTTATCAATTATGGTATTACAACGCATTGCTGGATGAGAAGGCAAGGCTGCATATATTTTCTATTTCGGATGATAGAATCCTCGTAAGATGCACCTGAAATCCTGTGATGCCTTTGTGATGCATTAAACGCATGCATGCATTAAACTATAACCAACGGAATGAAAAAATTGACATCTCATAGCGGAATGTCCGTTAATTTGTCATATTTGACAATCAGGGCCCCAAATCAGGAGCTTGGAAGTTCAATTTCAATAAATGGACCCCATATTCGTAATCCTGGTAAAAATTGAACCTAAAATCATATGTCATACAACATAGACGCATTAATTTAGAATTATTGACAAATAAGGCCCCAAAGCAGGGCTTAAATAGTTAAATTTTAACAAATGGACATCATATTTGTAATCTTGGTAAAAAATGGACCTAAAATCATGTGTCGCACAGCATATGTCCATTAACTTGGAATATTTGACAATTAACGCCCCAAATCAGGGCCTAAATAGTTAAATTTTAACAAATAGATTGTGGATTCCTAATCCTGGTAAAAAATGGACCTATAATCATGTGCCGCACAGCATGGATCCATTAAATTTGCAGATTTGAAAATTAAGGCCCTGATTTCAGGACCTTACAATCCGAATTTTAACAAACGGACTGTGGATTCGTAATCCTGATTAAAAATGGACCTAAAATCATGTGCCGCATGATATTGGTCCTATTTCAAAATGTTGGACCGTTGGTGACCTCTGACCTTTGGAGTTGACCTATTGACCTGGAATTCATAAGGGTTCTGTCGGAGGTCCACTAGAGTCTGTATACCAAATTTGGTTGGAATCGGATTAGCCATTTCGGAGAAAAACGTGTTCGGCCGGACGTCCGGACGGCCGGACGGCCGGACGGCCAGACGGCCGGACGTCCGGAACAGGAAATTAGAAAGAATCTTCGATTCTTAATAAATACTTTGCAAACACTTACATGTTGATGGATTAATACTGAAAACAGTACTTCTTCGTAGACAAGTTGGCGTATCTTTCGCCGCCATCATAAAAGACTTTAACTGTCCAGCACACAGTGGCCAATCCCTAGGCGTACCATTGATCGGTTTGTTAGAACTCTCATAACAGCTTATTAGAGTTTTTGCTTCCGAGTCATTTTTCACAAAGAAAATTGGAAAGTCAAAGTTGTCAAATAGTGTCGAATTCCCAGGTGCATTCCACTTTGGGCAGTATTTCGGACTGGTGACATTGTAAATCCCAAATTGGTGATTTGGACAGGAAGAGTCAGTTGAAAATGGAGCCATCTTCTTAGAAATAGAAAAACTGTCATCAGTAACATCTTTAGCCAAAGGCAAAAGAAGCACTCCATTAACTCTCCCAGAGTCCCGGAACTTCATAAGATTTTCTCTATTGAACTGATCCGGATATGTGAGAACAATGTAGGGGGAATGGGGTCCATCCTTCAGAACCCACTGAAGGGATTCAGAATCCTCCACCAGGTGAAGTATACCAACCGCTCCATTTGCTGAGGCTGTTAAAATGCAAATAAAACAAATATTTAATTTCACACTTCTTTATCTTTCATCCATAATACACCATAATAATATTCATGGTACTTACATCGACACCCAATCTCATGCGTTCCATTCAGTCTTTTGAAGCAAGCCGCAGTGCCCGTAATAGGTTCGTACACTTTGGTAAAGGTCCTGTCTCCAGAAACACCATTAAACTGGCCAAGAATGCAACTTGCCGTGGCAAATATCACCAGGAAGAACCTACTACTAATCACAGACACTTTCCGCCAACAACTACCCTCCACCCTACTAATAATATCACTTAACATTTTTCGGCAGATAACTACTCTGAAACCGAAACCAATCTAAAAAACTAGAAATAGCTCACCTTTCCACTAATCAATTAGACACTAATTGCTAATCATTCTCTAGTGTCTAAGGACAAATTTTACACTTGACATTTACCAGTTATAAATACTAATGCAACCGTTTGCTGTCTAACGGTTTCTAACCTTCCGGCATTTTGATATTATGTCCCTTTTGCCACAGTTAGGCGTAACTATGCGGAAATAATTAACTAAATAGCTAACCATTAGCACAATTAGCCACAAAATTCAACTAAATTTCGCTGACAACTGAGCATTCAGAATGCTTGTAAAACAGCAGCAGCGTAAATAGTGAATCATCTGTGCAAGCACTTGAGTGGCTTTCATGCAGCTTTGCCGAGGGGCACTGCGAAGCAAACGCGGCATTTGAATGGAAGTTGATTCCGTCGAAAAAGCTATCGGATCAACAACAGACCGCATCAGACATCAGACCAGAGCAACAATTAAGTTTAGCTGTAATTTTATTTTAATTGGACAATTAGCAACTGTTCCACGGTTTGAGAGGTATTTTCAGGAAGATTGGTTTGGTTTAAGGAAGATTAAATGGCGAAGCATCATCCAGATTTGATATTCTGTCGGAAGCAACCCGGCGTGGGTAAGTTTACAGGTTATTTTAGTAAGGATTTAAGTTGCATTTCATGATAAATGATTAATTATTTTGCTTTGTCTTTATAGCTATTGGGCGTCTCTGTGAAAAGTGCGATGGCAAGTGCGTAATCTGCGACTCGTACGTCCGACCCTGCACACTGGTGCGAATTTGCGATGAGTGCAATTATGGATCTTATCAAGGTCGTTGTGTTATCTGCGGAGGGCCGGGAGTGTCGGATGCCTACTATTGCAAGGAGTGCACTATTCAGGAAAAGGACGTAAGTGTAGCTAAATTTTTATTAGTAAAGGACATTTAATTCATAATTTGATTAAAGAGGTTTTACTGATTGATATAATATTTTAATCATTGATGTTTTCAGAGGGACGGCTGTCCTAAAATTGTTAACCTGGGTAGCTCAAAGACTGACTTGTTCTACGAGAGGAAAAAGTATGGATTTAAGAAAAGATAGTATTGTCACTGTTGGGGGTTTCCTTGGAGTTTGTGATCAGTACTTAAGGTGACAGGACGACTTCAGGGACTTTAAGATTAACGTCAAATCGGACATGCAGTTTTGCAAAGGGATGGAGAAAATTAGTTATTTTACTTGTAATTGCAAGTTATATACGGAAATGCGTTTTTCTCAATGTTGTAAGTTATTGCTTTCAGTTAATTAAGTTTTTAATTTTTCATGTAATTACTTTGCGTAATAATTATAAGAATGTTTTCTTCTCGAATACTTCCACATTTTCTTTCCGTTGTTTAAGTTGTTACAAGTGTATATTTCTTTATCTAGTTTTGTGTGTTTATCTATATAAACTGGTTCTTATCATAATTGTTCTTGTCTTTAATTTTTTTAACTTTGAACTACTAAATTATCAAAGGAGATAAATATACTAAGAAACACATTGCATTTTAAAAGGAGGTGTCTTATAATATATAAAAACTCATGTACTCACATTCTCGAACATTCGATGCATAAGGCTTTACCCGAATTCATGGAAAAAGAGCAGCATAACCTCATCTCATTATCACCTGCATATTTTACACTCATAAGTCATAGCTAATTAGTCTTTGGACACTTCATTGCTCTGCCGTTTTGTATGTATGTAGGACTTATAGGCTAAGGTAAAGTACCTAGACAGGTTAGAAGTTAGGACGTTTGTAAATAGGGCATGGTTTTGTTTGTTTGCCCATTAAATGGGCCCACATCATGCTTTGTAGGCTAATTACATCATTCATTAATTAGTAAAATGTTACCGTTATAGGATTTTAGGAGAGATAGATATTTAGGCAGCACTATTCTCCTAAAGGTTGTCGAGAGCTCAAAACTCAAAAAATCGGTTCTTCTAACAGCCATTCCAAACCAATTTCCTTAAAATGTTCAGTAGGGGTGACTTGAGACTACTGCTGGGGCTAGCCGGGGTCATGTTGATATGTATTTTGGTGTTCCCCACTCCATCTGAAACTGCCGGATTTTGGGTAAAATAACTATATACTTATTTGCTAATAGATTCATAGACTCAATATTAAAATGTGAACATTTTTCTACTGTTTTTAGGTTGGTTGCAGCCAGGGAAACTTTAGACCAACCGACACTTGTAATCGGATGTGTCGTTTGTTAGGCAATTTAACTAGCTGTTGTTATGGCGTCAACCATGCTAGTAGATCGGCCTGTTCCTGTTGTGCGGATACAAGATCCTGCCCGATAAACTGTGCTGAAAATTGTGTTATGGTACAAGTAACCACGACAAATTGCGGTGGAGGAAATACAGCAGGGGCCGTACCGAAAAGGGAATTTCCCATTTTTGACAATTTATATGAACAAGATGACCTGGTGCCCATGTCATTTACAATGGCTCAACAGTTTCATCATCAACAACAGAATGAATACATTAGCCAGTATCTAACAAAGGACAGACAACCCTTGTCATCATTATCAAGTTCGTTAAATATTTTAAGTCCATATCGTTCTGGTAATGAAAATGAAAACATGGAAAGTGCAGAAATGGAACAAAATTACAAGTAGAAATATTTTGAATTATGCTCCCTGTGTATTGTTATTATTTAGAGAAGTTATTTTTTACAAAATAGTAAATCGAGAAATCTCAAAACTTACGCAAGTATGGTGTTAAAAAGTAGCCTTTAATTTAATTGCATTTAATGGCAATTTAAAAAAAAACTTTTGAAATTTTGTACTTCATCCATTCCATCTTTGCAGTCCATGTTGAATATGATTAAACATGCCATAAAAGCTATTTTCATCTTCGATTTCCCTAGCATACGTGCTGACTGAGAAACAATGGGTATCATTGTTGTGCTTTCGTTGTATCTCAAAATAAAACGCATTGCTTCCTTATTTCCTGCTTTTCCTTTGGTTTCTAACTTTTCCATCTATGAGAGCATTTTTGTCAACAGTCTAGTCATTCTTTTAACACTGAAAAATTAGGACTCTGGTCCCAAAAGAATAGCACTGTCCCAATTTCATCATTCATAAACTGGAAGCGGATGGATTCAGATTCTCGTACGTAATATTTTCTTGTAGCATTCCATTCAACATGTATAAACCCCGGAGAAGTCAAACAAAACTACCTACACTAGTAACCTACTTTTTATTTTAAAAAATACCTAAGCTGTTTTGTAAGTAATAGCAAGTTCCATTGTTTGAATGAAAGTGAAATGACCAATCTTGAAAGCCTTCTCGTAGAAAGATCCGATACAAAAGCGGAGCCCATTTCCTTAAGTCACTCTCAATTTCATGCGAACATTCAACTATAAAAGTCAAACTTTGCACTACAAGCTGCGCATTCAATTTTTTTGTACTGTTTCCGTTGGCTTGGTCAGAAAGTACATTTCAACCACTTTTCAATATGAATTCGGAAAATGTTTGGGGTGCCCTGCCACGAAAATTATTTCTGGTAGTTGGTACCGCTACGATCCTCCAACTCATTCTTTTTCCCACTCCCACGGAGATGGCAGACTTTATGGTAGGTTTCCACAAAGAAATTTTGCTTACCATTAATTACTAATTACATTATAATTAATTATAAATTTTAAAAAAAGTATTTTCCATATTGTGTTTTGTGTATAGATTGGATGCAGCCGTGGTAACTTCCTTCCGAGTACTACCTGCGAATCTGTATGTCGCCTGCTTCATAACCGTACTTCATGTTGTTATGGAGTTAACTACGATAGCCGGGCTGTGTGTGCCTGTTGTAACCTCAACCGAGAAGGACATTGCCCCACGGTTTGTAGTGGTAGCTGCCATATAATCACCTTGAATGCTGGAAACTGTTCGGAACTCCGGGGATCCAAACATCGTTCTGGAGGTGGACCATCCATCATTAACGACTTGTCCATTCTATCTGACCATCCAGTCTCCAAGTACAAGCCCCTCCAGTCACCACGGTCGGACTTAAACATGGATGGAAAGGAAAAGACGAATTCATCTTCCTCCTCTACTTCATCCTCAACGAAATCCAAAAACCAAATGAGCACTACAAACAAATTATTTTCTCGGCTTAGTAGTACTCTTGATTTACTATGACTGGATTTACATTATTCTACTAATTTATTGCTATTTTATTTATAAAAGAATGTACAAAGCAACAATTCCATATTTGTAATTAAAGTTCATCTCTATTGAAACATGAATATTTTTAAAAACTTTCATTGCTAATGCAGCAAAATCAAATTTTATTATTTTATTGCCATTTTGATGGTAGTGGTGTTCTAACGGAAGTACATATTCTGTCCTCAGTGTAAATTATTTTTTCAAATACTTTGATTGCATTTTGACTGTCCACCAAGGAAATTAACTTTGGCGAGCTTCAAATTGAAAAATGGGAGACAGGAAGCCCCGAACCAGAGCAAAAACAAAGGGGGAGGTGACCGTTGTGGAGGCCGGCAGAGGTGTACCTATGCTGGTGAGCCAAACGCTGAAGCGCCCTATATCCACAAATCGCACTTCCATTATCGGCAACAAAAGTGTTAACAGGCGAAGCACGGTCCTTGAAAGAGTGGCAGGTGGACGTGGAAGCACGAAGCAGAGATCCTTTCTTGATCGCAGTACCATGGCTCAACTCTCCATGTCACTGGATCTATTGGAATACGAGTTCCCGGATGAGGAAGCTCTGTTGGACCACACTTCAGATTTAAAGCTGGATGTGACTGCGTTAGACCGCTACAATGATGACGTTCGCAGGCTGAGGAAGATGTGTATTGACGAATGTCGAAACTTCCCTGGCAAAGGGGAGCCAGATGAAGCAACCTCGACAAGAATCCGGCAAATCGTGAGGAGTCTGTGCAGAACTGCCTTTTTTGGAACTCATAAGGCACAAACATTGGCGGAGGGATCAGTCATACTGGTGGTGTGGCTACTGACTAAAAAGAATGTTACCGTTAAATTCAAAGTGCATTTATTGCAAAGTTTTGCTGAAATGGTTTGGAGCAGCGAAGGCTTGAAATATGCTGTAAGCCAGAAACATTTTCGAAAAGTCTATCTCTGGTTTTTAGTTGTCACATTTTAGCTAATCATGCAAACTTTTAGCTCTACAGATGTAACGGATATCGAGCTCTTGTCAATTTGCTAGTGAAAGGCGTTCTACATCGATCAGACCAGGCGCGGTGGGCTTGCTATACTTTGGCCATGGCTTGTGTGGGCTGCAAGGAAATTATCGACGCAGTTCAGTCCATTCCTCAACTCGACGAGGTTGTTGGTGAGATTGCATTTCACGCTTACTGGGCAAATTGGCCCGCAAATTTTGGTCAGATTTTACAGGGCATTTTGTATGGACCTCATTCGGTTATCCCAGCAGAAGAAAGCTATCAGTTCTTGTGAATAGACAATACTTATGCTAGAAACATATTATTATGATTAGGACTTGAGTGAACTCACTGAACTCGAAAAATCAGAATTGAATAATTATAAAATGCAGATTGTAAAAAAATTATATGAATTTATACATTTCTGATTTACTTACAATTCAAGTATTCTACAATAATCGTAGTTGCTAAAAATGTAGTACACAAATCTACGTATTCATTATCACATTGTCAGTATTAGTGGACCACTAATAGTGGTAGTACAGTTTTTCTCATCTTCCCCCCAAGGACAGTCCCATATTCCATCTTCATCACAGATTCGTTCTGGTGGTATGCACTTTCCAGGTGGATCCTTTGGATCCGGGGTTCCGCATCTTATCTCGTCATCAGTGCACGGACACGCCTCCTCGGTTTCATCACTTCTATCTCCGCAGTGATCTAACCCGTCGCAAGTCCAAGATCTTAGTATACATTTTCCAGTATTGGGACATTGATACTAAAAATGTAAAAATTGGTACAAAATATTGTTTCCGTTATCCCGTTGCCATACCATTTTAATTAGATAGGTTTCATATATGAAGTCATAAATGTTCATTGGATTAATGACACTTACAGAAGCAACGGGGCAATCAGGGCAATTCCCAGAATCGTCTATTTCATCACTATTGTCTCCACAATTATCGTTATTATTGCACACGAGAGTGGGGTGAATGCACATTCCATTTCTGCACTCAAACTAAACTCAGTAGTTTTCAAAAGAGAAAACGAACTTTAAACAAAATTCTTCTAAAATTGTATTCACCCTTCCTACGTCAATGTTTGCATACCCTGTCTGCTGGACATGGTGGACAGTTCGCCTGCTCATCGCTGACATCACCACAGTCATCGTAGCCATCACAGAGATGATTCCGACTTACACATTTCCCATTATTGCATTGGAACTGTAAAAACAAACAGAACAACAATACATATTGTCCTGCAATTTATGTGCAATCGCAATCCAAAGTATTCTTAAGTTTGACGTTTGACTAAAAGGTTTCTGATTCGTTAACCTAATTCATGCTATGCCCCAATTTTACATGTAGGCAAATATATGGAATATCTGATTTACTATCTGATAATATTTTCAAGAACTTTACATATTACAGTTTTCAAAATGTTTTAACCTCCTCAGGTAAGCAATCCTCTGAAGAAACAAGATTTAGAAAAGCAAGATTTAGTAGTGCAATTAACAAACCAAACTTTTGCATTTTGACCGTTAAAAAAGACGAAAGAAAAAGAAAAAAAGTAATGATAATATTATGCTTGTATCACATTTTAAATATTATACATTTGTTGTAGCACTCAAAATAAAGTTGAATCTTGAAGAGAATGAATTGATTTGATATACTAATAACTAAATAATTTGATATACTAATAACTAGTCAGTAGGTTTTACAGAACTTTAGTGTCCCATCTCTTGTAATTGACAGTAATAGTTAAGCCAATTTTCATAAAACTTCCTCGTCAATGTCAATTTATCGTGAATCGTGATGCCGTTATTTGTGATCAATAAACCATATTGTACAGAAGTAGCGCAACCATTTTAAAGTCATAAAAATCAATATATCAATTAACTAATACATAATATGTTAACCTACAGACCCCAAAATTTAATTCTTTCGTGCTAGACGGATCAAAATTCTACTAATTTAATAAACTAATAAGAAAATATTTATTTAAATCCCTAACTGTTTGCAAGTAAAGGGACGTACTGACAGCCAAAACATTTTCAAGAGGTTGCCGTTTCGTTTTACCTTATAATCAAGTGATAATCATATCATTAATTAAACATTTGATAAAAGACATTTTTTATTGTTTTTTGTCTTTTTTTTCGATAGGCTATTTCGCAAAACGAACTTTCCTTGTTAACGGTTAAACGTTTAAAAGTTATGTTGTACCTATAAAGAAATTAAATATTTGTTATAATATTTTCCTTTTACTATAGCGGAAAGATATTGCAAAAAAAACAATTGATACAAACAAATGGTGCCATACATTATATACAATCCTTGTTTTTCGACTTGGGACATTTGAGCATAAGCTATTCAAATTCAAATACAATTTCATGCACAATACATTAATACTGATAAATTCAATAGTATTAACTTTAATGCGTAATGGTTGGTTTAAGGAGTTTTCGATTTCAACAAACCAACAAAGCATGAATTCTAGTGCAAAAGGTGTTCGGAACAAATACAATACAAATAGTGTTTGTCTGCAAACAAGATTTTCAGCATTGGACGTGAAAGAAAATTCGTCTTATTATCGATGATTAAGTTGTTTTATAAATGCTATCTAAACGAATCTGTGAATTGGTCGAAAATAAAAAGACGAGTATTAGACGGTGAACATATTATGATATTAAAACATTAAAATTTATATAGCATATAGTATTGTGCAAGGAAATGGACTGAAGAAAATTACAAGAAAGCATTTCATTTCTTGGCTTAGGAATGGAACACGACAGCGAAATTATATTGCATAATCGTGCCTTTCTCATCATTTCCCATCTTTCTCTGGACAGTCAAACGCGCGAGTACTTTCATGCTGAACTTGTTTCTGAAAATTTGTTTTATGGGCATTTTATGTTATCAAAATCTGTAGAATGCTTGATTCCTTTTTGTATTTAAAGTTACCAAAATGCAAGCAAATGAACAAACTATAATATTCAATATACGCATGTTAGTTTAAAGTTGCGTTGTAAACGACACACTATCTTTTGTTGCATGCTTAAATAATAGTTATTTGTACATTGCTACTTATAAAGAATCGTATATCTACAGCGTTAAAATTTCTAGTTGTCTTTAGCAGCGGGCACAATGGCTTATCATTAATAATTTAGTGATATTTCCGTGTGTCCGTGTGTCTGTCTACGTCTACTTTATTTTTAAACCAAAAATTTTTGAAGGGGACCACGCCAAAGTCCCCACAATTTAATTAAAAGATTGAACCCAAAAAATGGAGGTATTGGTAGTATAGATCCATGAAATGCATACCTATTATGTAACATGTAATCTCGTACATACTTTTACTCCACTTTCCCCTAGATTTAGTGCATAGAACCATACAAAACACAAGTTGGATAGGCGGTATGCAAAGTTCTTGAAAAGTTGTAAATCGGTTTTTACACGACCATACTTTCTCCTGGTCCATTTTAAGTTTTAAAAAATTTGCATAAAATTACAAGAATACATACATTTAATTTCATTACATTCTTGTACTTCCGTAACATAAAGAAAATCAACAAGCTAAAATAACTCTGCAGTAATTTGCCAGTGAATGTGTTAGTCATTTGAAATGAACTGTGAACGCGTAAAGTGATTTCACATCTGCCTGCACTGCAAAGCTGTCTGTACCGATGGTCCTTTTTAAGGGTCCGTCCGTCCTTCCGTTCTTCCGTTCGGAATATTCAATTCTGTTTTCAATTTTTGAAGGAGCGACGCGAAAGCTCCGCTAGTAAATTAAAGGATTGATTAGTTACCAAATTGCCAAGTCATCGGCTTGTGAAAGCAGAACGAAGATTAATTTCTGATATGCGTTATGAAAATTAAAATACTAAAGTTAAAGCTGATACTGAATCAGTATTACTGATATGCTATATCATTCGAAATAAATTTACAATGGAATTCAGTGTCTTGTCCATTTCAAATGCCTATTTTTCCTAGTTAATTTGGGATGTATTTAATATTTCATGAAAAACCAAAAGGAAATTATGCTACAAAAACTCATCTTTCATTTTCATCCACATAAAATGTAGCTTGACGATTTCTAAACTGATACATAATGATTTGATTTTTATCTGAATTTGAATAAATGTATTTGAGAGGAGTCTGGAGAAATAATGACAATATAAATAGTAGAACATAAGATGAAGCTAACTACATTTTCGCGTACAATTTATTGAATTTCATAATGTTTTTACATACTTGACTATTTATACATCATTTTCACATTTTTGGAAATTAATTGCTACGAAACCACTCTTTAATTCGCTGACAACCGACAATAATCTATTTGTAATCCTCGTTGGCATGAAGACTGAAGACAGTTGATGATGATGTTAATGTGGTTGCAGGTTTCGTCCGACAAGCATGAAACAGTAGTTAGCTGACTGCTACTGATGAAGTTTACTACATGACTATTTTTACATAAATTCATTTTTTAAACAATAAACGGTGAAATTAACTCTGTTCAGTTGCTCCTCCACGATACTCGTCCATGTGAGTGACGATCCATGCTGGAGTGGCCAGAATGCAAGTAGAGATGAACAGGCCGGCAGCAACCTTTTCCTGCAAACCCAAATATTTAAAGTTTATAATCAAGGACTTTACTTTAATAACAAAATTAGCGAAATCAGCATGAATGAACAGATATTAAGTTGGAAGTAATGTAATGCTCTGCTTTGGCCTTACCGCAAATGGAATCCTATTCCTGGGCACACCAGCAATGTGATTACTGGACATTTGGGGATAAATGGTCCTCACCGGAACCTGAGTCCTAACTGCGGACTGGACCAGGCGAGGATTCGCAATTTGTTTTGCCACGGCTCCAATCATCTTGCTGCACGTTAAAACAAACGGTTCTTTTTATCGGGTCACTTTGATTTCAATTCGCTCTCCTTAGAATTGTAAAACAGCTTTTTTAAAATACAAACTTACCTTAATTTTCCAATCCACAAAGGATTTAACTTTAATCAGTTAATTTAATGTCTCTACAAGATATATACAGCACTGTTCACACTCAAGTGCAGTAAAATGGCTCTCCCAGTCTGTTAGGCTATCAGAAGGCAGCTGAGAGAGAAAAACAGAGTTGGTTTGAACGGGTCGCAACTTTCTGGGGCAATGCGATCCATTCAACTTCACAATCTCTTTGTTCATAAAATTCATTCTTTGCTGTCGCGTCACTATCAACTTATCCGTCTTCGTCTTGATAACCTTGTCATAATTGATGATTGATAAACCCGAGAGGCTCTCTCTCCTTATCCCCGGCTAAGTGGTAACCACGATTAGTTTTAGAGTCTGTTACCAACTTGAAACCAAAGGTCTTGAGGTAGAAGTAGCCCGAGTTCCTTAGGAATGTATTTTCGCAGCTATTTTCAACTTTTAGTACGAATTAAGTACCCAACTAATGTGCCATGATGAATTAAGTATGTAACAACAGTTTTCGAGCATTAAATTACGCAAAATCAATAGATAAAACATGGTGACTAGTTTTAAGAACTGCATTTTATGATTTTCGAAATGCTCATTAACACCGACTTTCCTTTAGTTTTTAATGTTAAGGCACTCTAATGATTGGAGTGCAAGAAATACTCACTTGGAAACCATATTTACTTGACTATCTAAAATTAGTTGATCATGGAGTTTGAAATCGTAGCGCGAAACTAGGCTGTGACCTTTGGTTCAATTATTTTGGATATTATGCTTGTAACTATCAACAGTTAAAGCTGTTTGTTACCAGCACTAAAGAACAACATTCAACATGACTTGTAGCACTAATAGAGCTTTTTTTATTCATAAGCTACTGGTCTAGATGACAATGACAAATTGATCTATCACATAGATCCTTCATGTTTTAAAATCATAATTAAGCCATTCTAATTTTATTTTGTATTGCCCCATATGTATGTAGTGATTTAACAGAATGATTTTGCATGGTTAAGTGCTTGTGCATTATGCCCTATTTAAATCGATATTTTTTTGCACGTGAAACAATTTTCTGGAAAACCAATGCCGTTTCATTATAAAACAACTTATCAGGATCATCCTTACCAAGTTTTAGGACAATTAAACAAAAAATGGTAAAGTTATCGAAGTTTTTGTGAAGCAATATTTCACGTGTTGGTTTATGGGAGTCAACCAAAACCCATGGTATTTCCAGTTTGATTAGGTGATAAAATGTTCATTATTCAGCCAAATTATATGATTTTGGTATGGTTCAGAAGCTCAAAATCTGCTTTCTAAGCAAACGGCATTACATTTGCATATAATTGCTTATAAAAATAGTTAAATGCCAAGTTAGTTAGATAGTTCAGAAAAGTTGGTGTTTGAATACACTTGCGCCACCATTTTAACTTAATGTTGTCATGCAACTCCATTGGAAACTCCAACTCCTGTGTTTTGAAATACCTACGATCATCTGCGAGCCTTAATGCACGTATACCAATAAAATGTTACACATCATTTTGTCTGCAGGTTAATTTCTGTAATTTCCTTAAATAGAGTTATATTTTGTACGACATCTGATGTAGGAAATACATCAGCATATTAAGATTTAAGATTTAGAGCGTTTGGTGTGTGAATTTACGCATCATCCTCATTATCATCATCATAATCATAATCATCCTCTTCTGCATCATCGAGTTCAATCCCTTGGTCTTGTGATGTGTACTGCGTTTGTAATGATTTACGAGAAGATTTAGAATTATTTTCTGCTCCGGCTATCATTTTCATAATTCCAACAGTAATTTCTTGCTTTTTCATCGCCACTGCGGTAACGATACACATTACCCCAGCAACTGTTGTCATAATCTGCACAAAAAATATTTTTGTTATATTCACTCTGTAATGATTTAATGAATTTTTGGTAACTTTGAAAAAATACTGTTCCAAATAGAAGAAGCCATGGTCGATATAGATCTGAATTAAAATCTGCACAGTCTTCTCTCGAAATTAGTCTATCCAGGGCAAATGGTTGACCTTTGGTGCGATCATCCTCTAAAACGAAGCGCCCGTGACGATTACCACCTCTCCGATTCCACTTATTCCATGAGCCCTCCTCTTTAATGTCAGTGCACCATATATTTGAGCTGACTAGCCAAACAAAGAAAATGAACATAGAAAGGGCACATCCCACGTATATTATTCCAATGGTCAAATGAGCAAAGAAATCCTGCAAATATTGTTTGATATAAGAAATTTTCCTCAAAGTACTACATGACTCCATTATTTTAAGGCTGTTGTACTTTCTTACGGTAAGCCTAAAAAATTTGTGTGTTGTTATTTTTTCATCCAAAACCAAAGTAGCGACTAGCATGAGAAAAGTTAGTGTCCAAATTATTCCAACTATGATTACAGGTGGTTCTACAAGCCACTTTGAAGGACAATCTGGAGGTTTACCGGCATCTTTGCTCTCGTGTTGATTAATGCTTCTGGCAAGTGCCAAGCAATTTTCGTATGACCCGTCAGTTTGTTCTTCGCACGTAAACGCGAATTCAAGATCTGTTGTGTCGGGTTGAAATCTTTGTTCTTCGGGAAGGCAAACAGTCTGATAATAGGAGGCTTGGTTGTACGCAGCCAAAGTGAAAGCCATGCCAAATAAACCCAGTATCTACAACAAAGATGAATCATCTTTAGATGGTGCAAAGTTCACCTTTAAAGTGCAAATCATTTAACATCTTAAATAAAAAGCATAAAACGGCCATCGTCATACCACACTGGTTATCTTACGGACGAGTGGCTTTTGAGTGCTATTACGAAGAGCTGAGCCATCAAAACCTTCATGTGTAGATATTAGGGGAGTACCCACAAAAATGACGGTTGGACTTTGACGATTTGACGGTTCTCGATTGTCAGCCATGACGAAATAAATAAATAAATAGTATGTGCTGCCAGTCGTTTTTCAACTTTATTTGCATTTGCTAATCCAAATCATAATTGTATCGTGAATAAAATATATAATATTCGTAAAAGTTTAATAAAAAATACTCTTGTGCGAGTTACATGAAAATTAAAATCCATTGCTGTAGGCATCATTATGGATCCATAGTGATGCAAAAGTGTTTTTAAATTTCATTATATTTAATTCCAGTGCTCATAGTTATTCATTTTTATAAATATTAAGCTGCTGTATGCTATTTTATATTTAAAATTATTGAAGATACAAATCATGAAATTTAATGCAACAATACAACAGTAACAGCTAAAATCAGAGTGGCTTTTGAAAAGTGCATGCAATGATGAAAACCGAGTTCAAAATATTTCTTAGAAATAATTTCTAGTCGATCTTAAGATTATGTTCGAAGCACAAAATGTTTAAATGTTTTTCTTACACTAGCCACTTTAATGTGCCTTATAAGCTCATTAAATATATTAAAATCATAAATGCTTTTGCGTATGTTAAAAATTAAACAAATAAATTAGCGTGAACGTTTCAGTGATTTATTCGTTTCAAAATTTACAATTGTCTATTTCTGTAAAACCTGCTATAGAGCTTCACTTTTGTTTCGATTCTTTATTGACTGACAGACCATGTTTCAGTACAAGTACTATTGTTTCCAAGTTCATGTGAACAATTATTAGGTGTGCGCATGAGATATTATTTCTAAATTTTTATCTCTGTGTCTGTGTATCTATTTATCTTGAGTTTCCTGCTCACAACTTAGGATTTCACTAGAAGTACAAGGTCCTACCGAACTAAGTTTATTTTTAAAATCCATTTCGTGGAAATTATATTCATCCTTGGAAGCGCACAAACTGCGGATATCTCCTTGACAACCACTATGTTCGAATATTCGTATACACTGCCTTTCAACAAAAACCGAGAAAGTATCATCATTCCAATAACCAGTCAGATTTTTGCAGTCTTTCCGACCAATCCAAACAGTATAATCCGCCCCTATAGGAAGAAATATTAACAGTTAGAACAGAATTAATTCAATCATTAGAACAAAACTGGGAGAATTATTTACCACTTTCGTTGTATATTATAGCTTTAGCAGACATTGGCATTTTGAAAGAAATGGTGAGCGCGAGCGTAATCGTCAAAGTTTTCAGTAAAAACAAAACTGCAAGTTTTTGTAGATGCCTTCCAGCAGCCATTTTTTCATAAATTTTACAGCTTACGATTATTTTTGAATTGTAGACCTAATAATATTTTGTAGATTCATGGAAGAACTGAATCTAGAATGAAGTTCAGCAACAGTAAATTACAGCAGCTACTACGAAACAGAAGTACAGCATGGTCTACAGTCTACATTGTCAATTATTGACTTAGTTTGACTAATATGTTTAAACAGGTGTGTCAATTTTCAAACAATATTGAACAAATAATAATGTTATTTAGCATAAATGTAATTTTTAAAAAGTGTGAAAGTGAACTTGGAACATTTAAAAGTAGCCACATCGGGAAACTGACTGATACATATCATCTAGCTGGAATGTATTCCCTTTATGGTAAAATATTACGCGTTGTTAGATGCAGCTATAAGCATACTATTAAATTACTTTTGAGAATCTTCGAACTTTATTTTCACCAATGACAAATGATGATACAGTTTATGACAGGATTGAAGATATAATATTCCAAGAAGACAAATGATTTAATCAATCAAATGAGTCAATTATTCCAGGATTTTATAAGCTGTCAGAATTAATAAATTAAATATAAGATGTTATGAAAATAAAAACACTAATTCAAACCCATTTCCCTTTCGATTTCTGCTTCTCCGCATAAATTGTTACTATTGCAATTTACATGTAACCGTTAGTATGGTTAGAGATGGCAACCAATTCATCAGCTAAAATCAATCAGGAAGACCGGAAGTCATAATAAAAATATGATGGCTAGGATAACGGAATACTAAACATTACAATGTGGATGTGCCTATATGTCATCAAACCACTAGTTATTTTCCTGTTTATGTATTAGGCATTGTGATTTGTGATGAACTTTACGCATTGCACAATGTGCTATGTTACAAGTAAAGCCACTATTACCGGTTAATTACTCTATCTAAACGATCACCATACAAAATGCACTCAGTGATTTCTTGGCAGTCATGGCAGTTGGTAAGTTGAATCAAGATTACGGTATAAATAAAATGCTACCTTAAACAACTGTCAGTCATATATTTACAATTGCATTGTAAATTTTTTTTTGTTAACCCGAAATTAGAATTTCATCTTCATTGTCGGATCAATCGCAAACATGTCCGCTATTCAAGCAGGTGTAACAAAGGTTCGTGTTGTAGGCATGCCTGATATCGGCCAACATGATAATGCCCCGACAACCGGAAATTATTCTCCTATAGTAGTGGATAGAGTGAGAAAACCAAACAATAAACTGGTGGATCTTTACAATTTACGAGATAATTCTCCACGGGCACAAAACTACGCCCCCATAATAGCAGATAGAGTACGTAAACCAAATAGTGATGAAAGTACTTCAAGTTCCGATAAAAGCGGTTTCATCTCCGTTACTGTGGCGACACCAATGACTTCGGAAACCACGACACCTTTGTCTCTGGAAACATCTACACTTGTGACTTTGGAAACCTCGAGACCTTTGACTTTGGAAACCTCGAGACCTTTGAATTTGGAAACCTCGAGACCTTTGAATTTGGAAACCTCGAGACCTTTGAATTTGGAAACCTCGAGACCTTTGAATTTGGAAACCTCGAGACCTTTGAATTTGGAAACCTCGAGACCTTTGAATTTGGAAACCTCGAGACCTTTGAATTTGGAAACCTCGAGACCTTTGACTTTGGAAACCTCGAGACCTTTGACTTTGGAAACCTCGAGACCTTTGACTTTGAAAACCTCGAGACCTTTGACTTTGGAAACCTCGAGACCTTTGACTTTGAAAACCTCGAGACCTTTGACTTTGGAAACCTCGAGACCTTTGACTTTGGAAACCTCGAGACCTTTGAATATGGAAACCACGACACCTTTGACTTTGGAAACTACGATAACAACGGAGCGTCATGTTGCTATATTTTCATCAATTGCAAGTACCACCACCCAGCAACCTTCAAACTTAAATCGTTTCAAAGTCCACAGTACTAGTCCAAAGACATCTACCACCGATAAACCCATTAAAACCATTACATATCATCCTCCTCCGGTTACTTCTGCATATTCGCCAAAACCTACGATATTCCGACCCACAACTACATCCATTCCCATGACCAAGCATCCACTTCAAATTATCTATGCGCCTACTACTACTACTACCCATTCCGTGAGTACAGTTACAGCAAAACTCACGACCAATAAGATGACTACTACGACAACATTAAAATCAAACGAATTTAAAGATGACATTTCCGATAAACAACTGAATTCAGATGTAGATGGACAAAATATTGGAACTGAGCTGAACGCGAGGACGTATTCAGAAATCATTCCTGTTCACACCGCTACTACTACAGAATCCACTAATGGAAACGACGAAGATTTTCTTGGAATTTCACGTGTTAAAGCGGATAGAGATAAAAATATTCAAAATTCGAATGCGGAAGCCGATAACAAAAACGAAAAAGTCTTTGAAGTAACTATAGATCTCCCGAAATATCTGCCGGGTGAACCAGGCTACTTAGATAGCAGATAGTGAAATGTTTTCTCAATAGCAGTTTAGATAAGAAATAAAAGACAAAAAGTAATAATTGCAATTTATTTTCCATATTTGTAACGCAAGAATGCTGACTAAGCGTATATGAGTAATTAAATGGATACGCAATAGTGATTAGACGGCCGGTGTATTTTATTTCAATAAAATGCTGCCATTGGTTTCATACTGAACTATATCACTATCAACTATCATTCACTATCATCTATCATTTCAATTGTCTGGTTGTGCCAGACAGAAAACCCGGAAATAGAATAAACTGATAGATCGCATGAAACAATGGATTTGTTAATTGTTGATTCCTTCCCAGTTGTGGAATCAGCATTTAAGAGTAACCCGACAGTCAACGAACAATCACCCTAATTCTGTGACGTTAGAAAAATCCTGTGTTAAAGCATTAAAAAAGGAAAGGATTTGCAAAGTCTCACATCACCCCATAGAGTTAGAATGTTGTCATTTGTTAGGTTATTTAGTCTTCTTTTGGTAAGTTTAAAATGTCAAGATAAACGCTGCCATGTTCATAAAGCTATTATTAACATGCTCAACAAATTTAGGTTTTAGTTGTCGCCAATCTCACAATCTGTCAAGCAAAATGGGTGCAAATTCGACTCGACCTCCCAAGTCCCGGCGAGCCCGATCACGACACAGTATACAGACCTCTGAAACAAGATCACGTAAAAATTCTTGATGAGCTTGGGAATGAACTTCCAGAGGCGTCCGAAGAAGGCTTTACTCAGTTGGATGAAGTCGAAGTGGAAATAGACCTAGATCAACAGGGACAGGAACAACAACAACAACAGGGACAGGGTCAGGGACAGCAGGGTCAGGGACAGCAGGGTCAGGGACAGCAGGGTCAGGGACAGCAGGGTCAGGGACAGCAGGGTCAGGGACAGCAGGGACAGGGTCAGGGACAGCAGGGACAGCAGGGACAGGGTCAGGGACAGCAGGGACAGGGTCAGGGACAGCAGGGACAGCAGGGACAGGGACAACATGGAGATAAATATAAAGGCTTGCCCTTGCCAGGAAAAGAGGCAATGCAAAGAAAGAAGCCGGTTCAGTATCATCCAACCATAAAGCCACTTCATAAAGTTACCAAAAAACCCATTTCGGAAAAGCCAAGTATGACACTCGAAATTATACAATCTGCATTTGATATTTTTATAACCAAAACCAACCTTTAATCCTTTTCACTCTTCTCGTAATATTCAGCCCATTTTACAATATACAGTCATATGTTTAGAATGAGATTTTAGTTTACAGTACCCCGGAACCATTATGGATACACAAGTTTCATTCTCATTTAGTTTAAATGGGAGGTTAGGATAAGGTGAAGGTGAATCTTGAATCTACAGTTAAAAGGCCCGTTAACCTTTTGGCTGATGGGTATTGCTAATGTGTATCTTAGTCTAGACCCAATACAATAGCAGGTACTTAATTAGTTATGTTAGGTTGCAGATCTTAATTAGTTATGTTAGGTTACTGATCTAAAA
The DNA here is from genome assembly GCA_029691765.1 of Entomobrya proxima. NCBI lineage: Eukaryota > Metazoa > Arthropoda > Collembola > Entomobryomorpha > Entomobryidae > Entomobrya > Entomobrya proxima. The sequence continues at coordinate 15,111,285 of CM056171.1, read as the reverse complement.
ATGTAAGACGTAGTGACGGGTATTCGTTTGCCATAATTACATGGTAGAGACGCATTGCTATGGTAAAAGACATCCAGACAAAATTTAGTTAGCTCTACAACACTAGTTACTAAAGTATCCTATCAGAAGAGGATATCTCCCAAGAATTATGAGGAAAGCTAAATAGGATGCAGCAGGACCTCTAGAATATTTCGAATACAATATGAACACAATTTAATAAACCATAAATTATTTTGCAGTGATTGCTCGAGATTACTACGGTCGATCTTCCGGAGAAGTGGTTACATGTAGACCGGATTCCAAAGCCTATCCGGACCCTGTCAATCCGTACATAAATTTTTTAAAAACTGGTTTATTTGAAAATAAGAAAATAAGAATTGAAAAAATTGTACTTTATTTCAGAGTGTACTACTATTTGTGTGTTGAAATGGGAAATGAGTACCACGAGATCAAAATGAAATGTCCTATTGGAATCTTTCATGAATCCGAGCTTTTATGTAGGTGGGATCGACCATTACCTCCTGAGCCAACTGCAGAAGATTGTAAATCAGAAGAACAAATGTTGCCGTCTCCTAGTGACCCGTGAGTCTAAAAGAAAATACGCATCCACACTTTGTAAAAGATGCAAAACAAATTAACAAAATACCTAATTATCGGTATCGTATCCACTTCAGGAAATGCTACTACTATTGCATAAAGGATGAGGGTAAAGTAAACGCTGAGTTCGAACTCGTGGTGGAATGCGTTGACGACAAAGATAATGCTGGCAACGGTAATGAAATTAAAGCAACAAAAGGGAAAAAATAAACCTTTGTAAATGTTGACAGAGTAGACAAACGTAGATATTTTTTTTTAAGCAGAACTAAAAAGGTCATGGTAGAGACGCATTGCTATGGTAAAAGACATCCAGACAAAATTTAGTTAGCTCTACAACACTAGTTACTAAAGTATCCTATCAGAAGAGGATATCTCCCAAGAATTATGAGGAAAGCTAAATAGGATGCAGCAGGACCTCTAGAATATTTCGAATACAATATGAACACAATTTAATAAACCATAAATTATTTTGCAGTGATTGCTCGAGATTACTACGGTCGATCTTCCGGAGAAGTGGTTACATGTAGACCGGATTCCAAAGCCTATCCGGACCCTGTCAATCCGTACATAAATTTTTTAAAAACTGGTTTATTTGAAAATAAGAAAATAAGAATTGAAAAAATTGTACTTTATTTCAGAGTGTACTACTATTTGTGTGTTGAAATGGGAAATGAGTACCACGAGATCAAAATGAAATGTCCTATTGGAATCTTTCATGAATCCGAGCTTTTATGTAGGTGGGATCGACCATTACCTCCTGAGCCAACTGCAGAAGATTGTAAATCAGAAGAACAAATGTTGCCGTCTCCTAGTGACCCGTGAGTCTAAAAGAAAATACGCATCCACACTTTGTAAAAGATGCAAAACAAATTAACAAAATACCTAATTATCGGTATCGTATCCACTTCAGGAAATGCTACTACTATTGCATAAAGGATGAGGGTAAAGTAAACGCTGAGTTCGAACTCGTGGTGGAATGCGTTGACGACAAAGATAATGCTGGCAACGGTAATGAAATTAAAGCAACAAAAGGGAAAAAATAAAGTTAGGCTATAAGTTCAATAAAATGTTTTTGATTCTTGCTGTAAATATATTGACGTTCCTAATTGCACTAGCAGTTAAATTATTTAAGCCATCAGAAAATTATAAAAAAAATCCAATGTTCAGCCAGTAACGTAATAATTTATTTATGATTCATAATTGCAAAAAGAATTAACAGAAGCAATTATAAAAATCATCATCCGATAATTCCAGGCTGTTCCAAAAGCTTACACCCTCAGCAAAAATATTCTCATACAATTCTGTGTCCACATCCAGTTTATACCAATGTTGCAAACCGACATCCGGTTGAATAGCAGGAAATCGTCTTTCTGATCCATAAGTTGCTTCGGGTACTCTAAAGAGCATAATAAAGTAATATGAGTACGATCTTGAGGGTTTCAGACTTAAATCAATTTAAAATTGTGCATAATTCACCCTTCTTTGATGAAAGAGGTCCACAACTTGGTTATCGACTTTGATAACTGATCATGTATAGGATCTACGCGTACTTGTCCAAATAACGGACTCATGAGCATATCCAGTTCCGCAGCATGTGTGGCATCCAAACTGTAGTTATTGTGCAGTTCTTCTCTCCCAAACTCAATACCAACAAATTTGTTGAAGGTATATAAATATGGGTATGTCGGTGCATGCTTGGAATATAGATTCATAAATCTTATAGCCGACACAACAAAAAGACGTTCTGAATAAAGTCTGGAAAGGTTTGGGAATGTAGAATTTTTAGTCAAGACAAATCCATCCGATCCAAAATAGAATTGTTGTACTTTCTCCGCAATTTCCTCCTGACGGTTTGCTGGTGAAAATTCGTCAAAGTAAAATGCAGCAGGTGCTACACTGTTCCAGTCAGCTTCAAGACGTCCCCTATCTACGACAGCGTTTTCCCTGTCATTAAAAAGTAAGTAGGAACTCCAAATATATATGCCTTCTTCTTTTGCAATTCCCGACAATATTGGTACTTTGTTCACATTTCCCGTCACCAACAATTCGTATGGACTAGTGGATAAAAAGCTTTCGTCTGAGTTTGGCTCAATAGTGGGACCAAATGCAGCGAAAGGATCTTCAAAAAATTTAACAGTAAGATTTCTAGCCAGATCTAAATGAGAAATTGTATCTGCTGGAACTTTTATGAGACAGTCGACAATAGCGCTGCTATTTTCTGTACTACAGTTGAAATGCTCTGCTAGTTTTCGTGCGTATCGAATCGGTTTCCGTGTAAATGCCCAGGGGTCCAAAAATGTACCGCTTTGAATAATTGCACGATGGAAAAGACCTCGGCTTAATGGGGACACCAAATGATAAGACACGGATGCCCCTCCTGCCGACTGGCCCATTATTGTCACCAAGTTTTTGTTACCACCAAAAGCATGAATATTGTCCTGAATGTATTTCAGGCCCATCCATTGGTCCTAATTAATGTCAATTTGATCTGATAATGTGATATTGTTTCGTTAGAATTTATTTGTTCGCAATTGAACCTACGAACCTTTAATCCAAAGTTTCCAGGAGAAGCTGAGTCCCCCGTACTCATAAAGCCTATTATGAACAATACACACATTTCATAGTGCAAATGAAGCATGTAAACTATTGACTATGTTTTATTAATCAGACCGAATTTTGAATTACCTAAAATTCCCAGTCTATAGTTGATAGTAACATACACTAACATCAAACATATCAAGGTGCTTTTACTTTATTCATGCATCTGCTTTTCAGGAACAATGCATGCTACCATTCACCACAGTTCAGTACGACGACTTTCTTCACCTATTCATTTCAATTAATTTTCAAATCTTTATTCATCCTACTTCAACTATACCTCACGTTACTTCATGAGCCCTACGATATGATAACGCAGTGACTCATGAAGGTTTGCAACGTTTGCTGATTAGTCGTATAATAGAATTTCAAGTATTAGAAAACCCCTTGAGAATATGTTCAAAGTAACTGAAAAAATTCTGCCCATTCCGGTACATGTTTCTAATGTTGCCCCGAATTTTCGTACAGCCTGTATAGTATTGATTTTCCATTACAATGCAGCTTTAATCGTTGCCTAACCTACAAGATTATTTGAATAAATTGCATCCTGCTTCAAGGGAGGGAGCAAAAGTAAAAGCACCTTGATCCTCATCCAGTAAGTAGTTTGGCCCATATCGGGAACCATCGCTTTATTCAGCAAATCAAATAATGTCAAATATTAGAAAAATTAAAGATGCTCTTTAATAAAAAAAAATATAAAAATGCAATGATGCGCTAGTGGGAATAGGCTTACCTGGACTGAAAAGACCCGCCGTGAATATAAACAACAACCGGAGATGAAGCGGTTAAATTGGATGTCCATATATTCATATAAAGACAGTTTTCACTAAAATTTTCATTGTTAGACGATGCAGGAAAGTTGTAACAAACAGGACCAAACTCCTTAGCTTGTTTAACCCCATCCCATGCTGAAGGCTCAATTGAACTCTGCAGAAAAAAGTGAGACAGTGAAAAGAAGAAATACCGATACTTATCATTTGGGTGGATTCAGAATAGTTTGCTGATGGAAGGAGTTACCTTAAACCTATCCTTGACCACGGCATATTGAATTCCTCGGAAACTATAAAACCCTTTCCCATCTCTTGAAACACCATCAAATGTGCCTTCTATTAGTCCATATTTAGTCGGTACAATAGGACTTAATGGCGAGTTACTGTGATCATTATGATTATGTGCCAACGCTAGATACCCCAAAGAAAGAAGTATGACGGCCGTTAATTCCTGGTGTTGGTATAGCAACAACATATTTTGCTACTTTGGATTAATGAAATCCAAATCCTTTGGATAATGCTATGGATTCAGTGGAATGCTATGGAAGAAAATAACAATACAAGATTTTTAAAAAACATTATTCAAATTCAACAAATATTTAATACAAATAATATGGATAATATCCTAAATGGACTGATATTTTCATGGAATACATTGAATAATGTGCTGATAAAAGCTTATCATATCAAGTTCATTTCATCTGACAACGACTGATGGATGATGGTTCATCAATAATGGAACGTAGTTTGGATTTAATGATCGGGGTCACGGTGTATAGGTAGTCTATTATGGACTTTTTCTGTAATATGCATGAAATGTTTTCACCAGATGAAGGATGTCACTATTCCCAATGAATCAACATTCAACAATGTTTTCTGACATTTAGACCCTAAAAGTTGTTGATCAATTTGATCATAATAACGCTGACAAAATAATACGCTAAAGTAAATAATTACTTATTAATTGTGGTGGTATAGTATTTGAAAGACATGTATTTGCTCTGGGCTGTACAGTGTCCAAGTAGTTAAGTCCAAGTTCCTGTAAAGAGAAAGCTAAACTGGAGCCAGTTTAGCCCTAAATTGCACAATATGCATTTGGAGCTTATTCCATGTGTATGTTAATAATTTAGCAACTTGTCAGCTTTTCGAATTTCCAAAGTGACGTAAATTGACCGTGAACGGTTTAAATACCCGAAACTGTCAACAACCAACCTTTATAAATGTATCACAATAAAAGCATCATTAAAGCCGTGAAATGTTCAATATCTCGCTGTGCAATGCTGCCTCAATTTCTTAATTCACCTATGTCTCTACAATTTCATGAATTCCATCCTGCATTCCATGTATTTTTTAAAGTTTATGTGTTCTTTATAACATATTTAATTTTAACGAAAATAAGAATATTTTTGTTGGTATAGCTGACAAACTTCCCGTTGTAAGACAATATATTTGAATTCTGTAGCTTTGTGCAGGAGCTATATGTCCGTCCATCGGACAATCTTTTGTAAGCTTTCACCGTTGGTCCCTACACCCCATGGAGATGGCCCATCCGGCTCAATACCATGGGGATCTTTAAATTACCCTAGTGCAGTATTATTGCACCATTGTAATTATTAGATTTAATGAGAATCTGACAGAACAATTTGCCGCCAGGTCAGGTTTGCAGTTTGCGTCTGAGAAACAAATCGTGCCATCAATAGTACTAGTGCCTTCATTTGTTAGGTATACTAACTTGGTACGTAATATTAGATGCGTTCAACCGATGGACAAATTTAGCTTTATGTCATGCCTGTGCTTTCAAAACAGCATGTTTATTGCAAACTAGTCAGCATGAATGTTTGTTCGTAATAATATTCATTCGTTATTCTGTAGTTTTGCATCATTCATAATGAAGAGGATTAAATATACATACACACCATGAGCTAACGTACACGAAATGAATATTTTATGATACTAGTACATCTTAGTAAGTAGCACTAGCAATTTACTAAGAGCCCAAGTGCCGTCCGTCTGTCTGCCAGGGCGATATTTTCCGGGCCGAAGGAAGGGGCGAACTGATCTTCAAACTTGAAACAAAAAAAGATCAACCTCCAGGAGTCATCCAGGGCCACACTTTGCTTTAAATGGGTCTAATATATTTTGTTTGTAAGGAACAAGTATAGACTCATTCGTGCCTATACTTATGTGGTTGTGACCCCATCCGTACAAGTTTTGTTAATCTAAATTAATAATGATATGACATAATCACAAAATTGATCAGCTATTTAACTGTATATTATGTCACCACTAGAAGGGGGCCCGTTCATGCACTAAGTGCATGAATATTTATACGCAAATGTGATAAAGGACACCATAATTTCTGGCCTCCACCGATAATTCTGCCAAAATCCCCATGTGTTTTCCCATAGTGCCACATTCCCCATGTATTTTCCCATAGTGCCACATTTCCCATGTATTCTCCCATAGTGCCACATTCCCCATGTATTCTCCCATAGTGCCACATTCTCCATGTATTCTCCCATAGTGCCACATTCCTACTTCAGTAACCAATATATATGCCTACTGAAGTAGCAATGTGGCAGCATAGTGCCACATGCTTACTTCAGTAGGCTTATATAGCAAGAAAGAATGGTGTCCTAAACAGAATCAGCCAGCCAGCCATCCAGGTAGACTCTTTGCTTATGTTTTAGATACCGCCACTCTTATAAGACGCTTGCTTGCAGTTTTTCCGAACTAATATGCTTACACGTGGAGTCATTTTTCAGAAAGCCTATG
>CM056171.1:15027551-15104445 GCA_029691765.1 Entomobrya proxima | reverse complement strand
TTATACTAAAATAGTGGTTCTGGTTGGGTTTTGGTTAAAAACAACGTGTTTGCTCAAGGAACAAGTTCTGGAGGTAGTTGTCGGTAGCATATCATTGTAACAAGAAGGTGTGTCGCACATGAACACGAAACACCCTCACCGACGCGACGTACTTTAACGGTTGAGGAACTTTGAATACCAAAATGTTAATCGAAACCAATCTTATTTCGGAAATTGAAAAAATCTTTAAACTTCTGCAGCGTTGGAACATTTTCCCACTTTATTGTCCTTACGCGCTAGAATCTACTGTATTGCCCAATGGACTAAGTTACATGTTCCGTGTGAAGCCGAAATACCGAAGATTCTACTGGAAAATTCATTTTGCGTCTCTGGTTTTGGCTTCATTTGTATCAGCATTAAATATAAAGTTGAATGCCCGAAGGGGTATTTTCGATTTGGGAGTTTACAAATTCTTCAGCCTGATTTGTGCATATCTATCAGCAACCGTCTATTTTCACTGTATTCATGCTCAACATTTTGTGTCATTCCTTAACCAAGTTTTATTATTCGAAGCTAGACATGGAGATCGTCAATGGGCCACTGCGAAACGCTATACTTTTGGCTCATCTCTGTTTTGGGTTTCTCATGCATGCCGATTATTTTCGACCGGTCACCTATTTCAAGCATTTATATTTGGGCTTGCCACAGTTCTGTTTCCTAAAGCATCATGGAATATTTGGAGCTTTTTGTATCAGCGAATTCCATTTGAAGACATGGACACAAACTTGAAAGTTATCGTTGAGATGGGATCGAGAATGCTTATATTTCTGTACAACTATTTTGCAATTCGAATTTTTTTGGATCTGGGAACCATCAACATCCTTCTAAACTTGTTAATTTCAAACTTTTCAATACATTCTGCCTTACAAATATTTCAAAGGTCAGTAGCATACTGTAAATTGACAATATAGAAGTAAATTACATACAGATTTTAATAATTTGGAATTTTTATATATTTCAGAAATGTTAAGAAGCTCGTGAAATCTGAAGATATAAGGGCTGTTGTATTGATTTACAGAGAAGTCCAACTAATGGCCATCAGCTACAATAAAATGCACCGACTTATTTTGATTCCGGCGTATGTTCTAATGTCGGTAACATGCTTCTGTGGTCCGATTTTTATTTTAGTCAAAGGATTTAGTCAGTTAAATTTAACCTCTGCAATGATATTTTCTAATGCGTTAATATTAGGAACGGTTATAATGATGTTTTGCTTGCGGTATCCAGTTAAAGTTATATGTACAAGTAGGGGTTGCCTTGGGGCATGGAAAAAGGCAATGATTTTTCATACAATGAAGCAACGCATTGTTAGCAATAGTGGGAGAAAATCAAATTACTCTGCTCGCTTGATGAGAAAGTACTTGAGAAGTTTCCGACTTGTGCGAATATATTTATTCATGAATGGATTTTTTGACAGAATGACACAATTCGGGATGTTTCATTTTTCGGTACGAACCGCTGTAAAAATGACCATCATTTGGACAAAGTAGATGTTATAATAATAATATTATGTAAGTACAACGTATATAAACTTGTTGACTTTCGTTACTTTTGGGCATTTTAGTAAATAGTATGCATTCGAGTCATAAAACTAAAACATTTCAATACGATAGCATAAATAGCATTTTTTTCATAAAATGGCAACCTGCAATAAAAACGGTTGTGAAAATTTTTATCCATTTATAAAAACTAAAAACTGTTAAATTGTCTTTGACTCGCCTGAATGAATTGATTGAAGTGATTGAATGCATAATATTATTGACAATTATTAAAGTTTGATCAAGAAGTTTTATCATCCAAAACTTTTGACAAAACAATTTTTAAATGACACTTCTTAATAAAAAAGGTAATCTGAAGCCTGAGCTATACTCATTAAATTACATTTTAACCCTTATACCTTAAATTTTTACGATTAGATTCTTAGACTAATCTGATCAAAGATATTAAAGAGACTAATCTAATCTCTTTGATTATATTAGATTTTCGAAAATAAGTTTTGCGGGCTTAGTGACTTTTTTTTGTCAAAATTGTCAAAATTTACAAATCGAAATTGCTTTTTACTTAAAACTGGTATATATTTTGTTCAAGATTTGTTAATAGACTTCTGCAATGTTAGCTGTCTTGAAAATTATCGTATTACCCCATAATTTGCCAGATATGTTGAATGTTGCTTTTAAAAATGTGGATACCGGAAAACCATACGATTTGGTAGAGCTTGTGGGTTCATCCCAATCCAATCTATGCATGGATGATTGCAAATCATTTGAAATGGTTACAAAAACTAGATTGTAAAAATCTTCAGAAAAGGTGAAGCTTCAAGCGTGTACGGACGTCACACAGGGTTTCCATAATATTCATGTAATAAGTGGGAATGTTAAATGTAATGTAAGTTAAATGTAACACAATTATTTACTCAAGCAAAAATGTTTCATGGCCATGCTGACAAGAGTAACAAGGTTATACATTCCTGTGAAAATTAAATATTAAAAGCCATATGAGTAGAAAACAATTTTAGCTTGATTGAAACAAATGCTATGAACATTTGACCATATCCACTAAATAGAAAACTCCACGAGCCATATTTGGTGTTGTAACGTAATAATAACTGGCAACATGCAATACTGCAGAAAAAGCAAACCGATTTTCTTTGTTAACGCTGCCTATAAATTAGCCGAAACTAGCCAGGTACCAGTACTGGTTTGTAGGTTCAAAACTTTCCTTGTTACTATTGCAACATTTATAATGCATAAATCATTTATGATAAATGCGCTTTATATAGCAAAACCTTCCCTGAAATAATTAGTTGTATGCATGGAACTAAAATCAATTACAGTCAGTTTCTAAGTTAAAGGTATTTAGACAGAGTGATTAATCAATGAGTGATTATTCATGGATGTGTCAGTTTCAATTGAAATAATAGGACTAATAAAAATAAAAGTACACCGTTAATAAAATGATTTATTGTGATTTGAATGCATCGGCAGCCATTTTTTTCAGCATTGCACTTGTGCTTTGACCGGTTTGAGCCACCATGCCATTAAATACACCATTTTTATTTTGTAACAGTATATGGGGATGATCGTATTCCTTCAAGTGTCCATGGTCCAATACCAAAATTCGGTTACAGTCAATGATACTATGAAGTCTATGGGCTATTGTGATTATTGTGCAATCCGCAAATTTTGAACGAATCGTCTGCTGAATGAGATTATCCGTTCTGAATTATGAACAAAAGAGATAAAACATGAATCGTTAGTTAGTATTATAATTTTGATTAGGTGGAAAACTACCTGGGATCCACATTAGCCGTAGCTTCGTCCATCACTAAAATTCGATTTTTTCGTAAAATTGCCCTCGCTAAACAAACGAGTTGCCGTTGACCCACTGAAAAATTTGCGCCACCATCCGCAACCTGAAAGTCCAAACTGGGAATAGCATCTACCAACTCCACTTCTTTTATAACGCTCCATAGTTGGTCATCGGCAAACTGGTTGAAAGGATCCAAGTTGTATCTCACAGTTCCAGAAAATAACACTGGGTCTTGGGGAATGATGGAAATATTTTTTCGCAAGTCATGTAATCCAATTTGTTTAACTGATATCCCATCAATCTGGATATCTCCTTCAGGCTCTGTCATTCTAAAGAGCGCAGAAATTATGGAGCTTTTGCCTGCCCCAGTTCTCCCCACAATCCCTATTAAAGTAATGCTTTATAAATCTTAAATATCTTTCTGTATTCAATATGAACAGCAAATTCAATACCAATTTTCTCGGCAGAGCATATCTCAAATGTAAGATCTTTCAGAACAGGTTTCCCTTCTTCATACGAAAGCGAAACATTTTGAAACACAATTTTGCCTTGGTCTGGCCAAGTCTGGGGAGGTTTTGTGTTTGGAGTTGATGCTAACTCTGCTTCCGGTTCCAGTTTTGCATATTCTAAAGCCCGCTCCACAGAGGTCATATAGTTTTCTGTTTCCGCACTTTGACGCATTCCCCACTGGAATGTACCCATCATAGTAAGCAAACTTGAGATTGCGAGACCCACATTTCCTCCCTGTTCAGCTAATATTTGCATGCATCTTTTAGAAATTCGTATTAAAAACTATTTAAAGATTGTCATTTGTAAATTGTGCATGCTTACAGCTAGAAATCAGAAGAAAGCTGAATGCAACGAATACCAGAAATATATCGGAAATTATCTCGAGCCATATTCCAAAGCAGCGATTCGCACCAAGAAACAAAAACCAAGCTGACGAATGAATATCCTGACAAATAAAATGCCCTTTAGCATCAAAACATTATTATCGCATAAATATGTATGCTTGTTTACGTTCATTTAGTTTGTACCTGGTGACCTTCAAACTGATTCATCAAAACGGTTTGTGATTTACAAGCTCGAATAGTAGTCAGGCCTTGTATTGTTGCTGTTACGTGGGTGAACACAGGACTTCTTGCTGGAAATGGAAAAGTCATGCTTAATAAATTGATGTATGATTGGCTCATATTTTTTATTGCCCCCATTCTTGCAAAACATTTGAATTAATGATAAGTTCAATGGTAGACATACTAATTGATTCAATCCTCTTAATATCCCGTGCCGTCCGAATAAATATTCTCCTGAGTACAAATAGCACTACAAACAAAACCACCGTAGGCACGGCCATAAAGTAATTGCTCGCAATAACCACACCAATTACTCCAAAAATTTGTAGAAATATAGTAAGAGTATCGATAAATGCAGGTGGCAATAACTCGTCCATTGTGCCCACATCTTTAGTAAACCGGTTCATTATCCTGCCAGATGGATTATCGTCAAAAAATTTAATGGGTGCCCGTACCATGCTCCGAAACATTTTATCATGAATGTCAACGCTTATCGTTGCACAATATGAATAGAACCACAGTCCACGCCATAGATTGAATGCAGTAACCGCCACAGCAAAACCAGAATACACGTAAAGATAAGTGTATTTTCCTAAATAAGTATCCTCGCAAGACTTGTCATCAAGCGGAGGGTCAACAGTGCATCCTGTAGCATTTCTTTCCAAATCCAGCTTCTTTGCTTCTTCGTTTGTCCAGTAGGATAACCAATAATCATTTCCGCTGGTGGATAGCTGACAAAGAAGGAATGCGGCAATGAGAAATAGGAAACCAAAAACGGAATGACCAGCCATAAAGTAATCCCGATAGGTTTTCATGGTAACAGAACCGCCCGCTTTTTGTTCTCGGTTTTCTTCAGGGCCTGCTTGTTCTTCATTAACCTCTGAGGTTTCTTGGACAGCACTGCTTTGTCGTCTCTCGATTGCTTTTTCAAAGTCGTTTTCACTTTGCATCAGACTTACAAAGTCAATTCCACCATCCACAAGTTCCTGGAACTGCCCTTGTGCCAAAATCCTACCTTGATTTAGTACAACAATGTGGTCTGCTTGTGGTAGGTATTGTAACTGATGTGTCACTAAAATACGTATTCTGCCTTGCAAATGTTCTTTGACACATTTTTCAAATAGATGCCGACTTACGCGGGTGTCAACCGCGGATAAGGGATCATCTAGTAAGTAAATGTCACATTTTCGATAGATTGCTCGAGCCAAATTAACTCTAGCTTTTTGGCCGCCACTGAGGGCCACACCCCGCTCTCCTACTACAGTCATGTCACCGTATGGTAACTGTTTCAAGTCTTCCTCGAGAGCACATGCTTTGAGGGTTTCTTTATAGTGACTTTCTTGATAAGGCAGCCCAAATAAAATGTTTTGCCTTAAGTTTCCAGCGAATATCCAGGGTTCCTGTGAAGCGTAGGATACAGTTCCTTGTATGCTGAGATTACCGGAGGAAATGGGCAGTTCATCAATGATGAGGTTAAGAAGACTAGTTTTGGAACTACCTACTGGACCCACAACCATAACCAATTTATTGCCTTCCACGGAGCAAGTAATATCTTCCAGGGTGGATTTTCCATCGCTAGTCCAACTAGCGCTCACATTGTTCATGATTATTCTCCCACCATTTGTGGCAACACCCTTTCCGTCTTTTTCGTTTTGACCAAGGGTCATTGGCAAAGGGTTGGTCTTTGTGTTGATGCTGTTGTTTGTTTGCTGTTCTTCCAGTAACAGGAATTCTTGAATTCGCTTTACTGCTGCTATAACCTCTCCTATTCCAGCGGCTGCCAATGGGGTAAAATGGATGGTGATTTGTATCATTGTATGCAAGCATGTTAAGGTGAAAAAGACCTTGTCTGAGGTTAATGGTTCATCTTGAGTTAGCACAAATGCCAGAAATGTCAAATACTGAATTAGTTTTGGGGCAAATGTAAACACGGCATGATGTGTTCCGCGGAGCAGACCCCTCTTTTTCACTTCCACGACTTCCAGCTTTCGGATATTCTCAATCAGAAGGGAAAATGGCTTTTCCCAGGCGTACTGCTTTATAACTTAAATATCAAATCTTTTGTTAATGATATTATTAACATTAGCTATATTTTAAACCTTCTTTCAAATGCTAACCTCGCATTCCTATAATGATTTCATTCATGAACCTCCCACGTTCGTCCGTTCGTTTTGCAAGCTGCAGCCGAAAAATTGCCGAATACTTTCCAAGAAAATCTAATAAAAATGATTTAGTTTAGCTCAAAGTTCCAACCATTTATTTGTGTTCATCTTTGTCTTTGCTGCGGCATTTGCAGTTTGAAGTGCACTTACACTGTAATGGTAACAATGCAATAATGAATGCAACTCCAGCCAAGCAAGCAGGGCCAATTTGGTCGTACATTAAGTACATTAGTATGGATACTTGAATGGGTGCAATTAATATGTAGGGGATAAAATTGAAATTGATATCAAATCTGGTGCAGTCATTTGACAGCAAATTAACAATTTGTCCAGAATTTGTCTGATTTTGGGCTGATTTGCTGAGCCGTAAACTTTTGCGGTAAATCAGAGCAGAAGTTGCCACACGCAATTTCATACCCATGTGCATTATCTGAAAAACGCCTGGCTGCGTGTTGAACGTGTTTAGAAAAGAAATCAAACAAATAACTCCAGCATACGTATAGCCTTTCCATGATTCAGGGTCACGATCATTAAAGGTGAGAATTAAAAGACGAAGGAAAATGGGTTGAGCACACCTGTTGTCAGCAAAAATGTACTTTAAGTTAAGATGTACAGGTCATCAATTATGGGACTTATTACACAAAAAATGTGAGTAGGGTGATAGTTAACTTACAAAATGACGCAATGATTTATTGTAAAAACTATTGTAACAAGCAGGAAAGTTGTCCAAGACATTCTTAAAAGTGCTCGCATTAAGCTAGGCGGTTTTCCTGAACACTTGGCTCGTTCCAATTCCAAGTTCCAGTATTTCTCCAGCTTGTCACCTATGTAATTTGTCTGATCTTCTTTTAATACAGAGTACAAATCCGTTTCTTCCAGTTCCTTATTGTAGCCCTTTGAAAATAAAGGAAATACCCAGAGAAAAAGCAACTTTGAAATAGGATTTGCTCCATCGTAAGGACTTTTTGGAAGTCGATTTTCTTTGAAGTCCATGATGCCGAACTACGAACTTGGTATTTAAACTTAAAAGTTTGGCTTTAGTTTGGCAGTTACTGAACTTGTCACATGCATGTACATGTGAACAATAACTAATCTAGATTTAGGTGCAAAAAGCATCACTACTGAACCTACTGCAAAAATGTGGGCAGCGAACATCGAGAACCTCGAAATCGAATCGTATCAATGTGATAAATAAGATAAGATATGTTTAGTGATAAAAGATTGTGAGTACGGCTTAAATGCTAAGAATTGGAAATTTTATGCTGTACGGTCGTGGTTACTACATGAAGTATGTAATCCAACGGTAACGACACCCACAACAGAAAAGTTTTAGAGTACCAGTGCTATAAATGAGACAAAAATGAAAAGGTTCATGACCTTAATAATTATGGAATGAGCGTTTATTTCAAGATTCATTTTCTTCCATTTCTTTTTATTTTACTCATTAAGCAACTTCGGATTCTTGCTGCTGTACTCGTAAAGGACGAAACTCTTCCCAAGTATCATGTGTGAGGTAACGTGGCAGTGTACAAACCTTTAAATTAATTTAAAAGAAATATTCAAGATTTTAAATAAATGCACGAATAAAAATGCCATTCTTACCATAGTCCAGGATTATTAGCAACAAAACGAACAACCGCCCAGCCACAACCTACACCCAACTCCTCGCTTCCTCCAGTACTGTTTGGAAATAAAGTAAACGTATCCCTAAATTGTCGCCTATTTCCCAACTCCACATTAAGCTGGTTGTCAATTGTGCTCATGTCTACTTCGTCAGCACCGCTTGCCACAACCCAAAATGAATGCCCGTGTAGATGTATGGGATGCTCATCACAACCACCAGTGTGGTCATAACTATAGCGAATAAAATTAATTTCATAGAATTGAAGGAATTTTGTAGGATTTTGCTTTGTTAACTTGTTACTTACCGATTCTGGAATACGAAATCAATAACCTCTCCTTCTTGAATTGCAATCACATGTGTGTCATTTTTCATATCCTTGCCAGCCCTCGCGCTTTCCAAATACGTAATTTCCGGCTTTTTGAACAAGTTTCCATTAATCAGATATCTTGGTTTTCCTTCCACCATCATAAACTGCATGTCAATCAGGATGCGTTTGCTACTCTTTTCAGGAAAGTCGTACACTCCATCCTGTCTAAATGCTCTATTAGGCATCAACTCGTTTAGTATCCACCCTTCCTCACTAATTTCCACAGGATCAGAAACGCCTTCGAAAATCTGTGTTCTCATTTTGGTGACATCATCTTCCAGACACGAACCGCTTTCGTACGCCAAAATTGCTCTGCCGTTATCCGCCCCTCCTTCCTCTCCCATCAAACGTGAGCGTATCCAGTAGGTACCAACTCCCTTATCCATAGTGACAAGTACCGAGTACCTCTGACCCGTATGCAATTCTAGCCTGTTCGTTACTACAGGTTCAGTAACAATCCCATCCATCTCAATAACGGTCATGTTGTGGTTCTCTATCGTGAAGTGGAGCATGGAACCCGCTCCCATGTTGATCACACGAAACCTATAAGTCTTTCCGGGTTTCACGGTAAAGACTTCATAACCAGAAGCGTTCCCTTGATTCTGTGGCCAGTTTCCGAATGACTTTCCGTTTATAGCAAAGCTACTAACCGGAGGATCATCGATTCCCTCTTCCAACATGCCAACAATCAAATCTTCAAAACTCTCGTGGAATATCTCTTCTAGCATGATTGTGCGTTCATAATCGTAAAAGTACTCGGTTCCTAACGTTTTCCATTCCTCTGGATTGTCGGATATTATCAGCGGTCCATGAAGCCAAACCAGGTCTAACCCAATGTGACCATGGTACATGTACGTTCCGCTTTGCTCACCAATGTGCATTTCGTAAGTATACGTACCGTTGGGCTGAATTGGGTCCTGCGTCACAAAGGCCACCCCGTCGGATGCCACGGTGTGCTTCTGGAGTATTCCGTGAAAGTGGATAGTTGTTGGAACAGATAATTTGTTAATTACAGTAATGCGAAGGAAATCATGCTGGTTCACCACAATCGGAGGGCCGGGATACTGACCGTTAATCAGGTAACATGATTGAACGTAGTTGTCAGGGGAGCAGGATACCGACTCTGTTAATGTAAATGTATAAGATTTGATACGTGAGGAGGCTGACCAATTCTGTTGCATATGGAGTCCGAGGTTGTACTCGATTTCGAGTATGCTGGATTTGATAACGTGTTCAGCCAGAATTGCTAAGGACTTTAGTTTAGGATCGTTTATCTGTGAGCTGGAGACGTTGCTGTTGGAGGTCAAGCTGCTTATCCTGTTAGATAACTCATGATACAATTTCATGAATGTTAGTTTTGCTAGCTTTGTGTCCAAATCCGTAAGGTTTGCTTGATCAAGCATACATGCTGTTGATATGGAGCTGGTAATTTCCGCAATGGTTTGGCTTAAAACATTATTTTCTAGTACGGTGCCCTGTTGCCATAAATTGTCCATCACTCCATACAATTTTCTTCGCAGGTTTCTCATGGTATTCAGATTTTGCGTAAGATTCGAAAAATCTTTAGGATTCAACTGCGTTATTGCTGGATCAATAAACTCGTAGTAAGACGAAAGCACGTGGAGTTTTTTCAGGTAAGGTGGTTGGTTTGCTGCGGCAGTTGATACATGGGCTTCTAGTTTTGAGTTTAGTGTGGTTATCAAGGATTCCAGCTTATTTGCAGATTTAACTATCCCGTGCAAATCATGGAAGGTGGTTATGGATGCGGTTCTGGTTTCATTTGTCACTGACTTTACCTTGCTTGATGATAAGGTTAAGATGTGGTGGTGTAAGCTTGTAGTGTCTTGTCCTTGGTCAGCTTCTTGCAATGCCAATGCGGATGTTAAGAATTGCGACTGCAGTTCAACAAGAGCTTGTCCACAAGTTTCGGAGAGTTCGAGATCGGCATTTCTGAACTCATCGATCACTTGATGATTACTCGTTTGAGTGGAGAATATATTTGCTATCAAGCACACGTAAGTTATGACAAGGTTGAAGGTAATGTATTGGGGCTTGGTTTGAGAGGGTGATGGTTCGGATGAGGTAGTTTTGAGTTTTGATTTTAAAACAGACAGGCTTTTGAGGATAGGAAATGTAGTTTCATTTGTGATAAGTTGGTCATGTTGTGGGAAAATGGGAAGGAGATTTGGTAGCCTTTGTTGTTCAAGGGAGTTGACCCTGGTCTGAATTGCAAGGTTTGGGTTTTGCAATGCTAGATCCGAATTTTTCGAGAGTTTGAGAAGTGTCTTACATTCTGCTGCCGTGCGTATTAAATTTACTACTATCTTTTCGTCACTTCTTGTGGGATCTAAATGGATTGACGTGGCAAGCTTATTATATTGTTCGATAGTGCTAGAGGGTTCGGATATCAGGGATTCAAAAGTTTGAGCTATTGATGAAATTGTTTGAAATTCTGAAGCTTCCGATTGTGAAAGGGATAAAAACGTGAGTTGAATAAAAACTAGGATAAGGAGACGCGTTTGGGTTTTGATTGGCAATGCCATGGTTTTGACTTACAACTTGTTGTTTGTGCCTGCAATGATTTGTCGGGAATGATGAACAGGGCTTAAAAATTACATCGTTTTATATGACAGAATTGGGCTTCTACTTGGTAGTAGTGGCAACTTGCCACTGGCAAGTAATATTTAGGGGACTTTCTCTGTAAGTATTGCATAAGCTATTTAGATATAGTGGAAAACCAAGTAACTAATTCAATGAAATTCTTCTCAAGTCGATTTCTATGGAATTGGGAGATCTACCAATTAATTCTCAAAATGTGATAAAGAAGCAATCTACTTGACAAGATGACAGGTTAGGGTGATTTGTTTGTGCTGGAGTTTCTTGGTTGACCGAAGCTGCTACCTAGTAATAACCATATAAATTATAAATACCTACCAACCTACCTACATAATAAGTTGACAGTTGGGAAAATGTTGAACGAATTATAATCTTATGCAATATTATCATGCAAGCTAAAGTAAATGTAGCCTTAGTTCGTGTTTGTGTCTGATGATAAGTTGAGATGGTACAAAATCGTGTCGACAAATACGGCAATATCGATAGCA
Organism: Entomobrya proxima; assembly: GCA_029691765.1. Classification (NCBI taxonomy): domain Eukaryota; kingdom Metazoa; phylum Arthropoda; class Collembola; order Entomobryomorpha; family Entomobryidae; genus Entomobrya; species Entomobrya proxima. The sequence goes on along the minus strand of CM056171.1, from coordinate 15,092,767 downwards.
GAAGTGAAAAGGTATGAATGTTGGTGATTTTTTGGTTACTTACTCCATTTGCTAAACACTTTAAGTTTTCATTAATTTTGAATTAAAAAATATCTCATCTTTATAATTCTGGCTTTCGCAAAATATTTTGTACTACTAGCGGATTTGGTTTCTAATGAAACAGTAATAAATTTAATGAAAGTCTTTTCGATGAAACTAATGTGTAATTATGGGTCTAATGTATAGTATGTATTTGCTCACTTAAAGGTTTACCGGTAGTAGCATATGGAAATTAACGTCGTGGAAAGCGGCTTTTGACATTTTAAAGTAACCGATTATTGTTCGATTAATACAATAGAATCTCCTGCTGTATTACATCAAGTGTTAAAATCGAAAATGACTACAGTTTAGACTTTGTATAACCAAAAACGTTTTAGTTAATAGTATTTATTTGTCAAAATTTCGTTGAATTCCGTATAGTAACGTAATCGTGCTTAATAATATCCTCTTCAACATTGACAATACGGTATCCACTTGGATTTTCTCCAAGTGGAGCGCCAATCGCTGATGTAACAATTAACTGCAAATCCTTAAATGCACCGCCGGCATTTCTATGGTAATGTCCACAAAATATGTATCTGACACCAACTTCATGTAACTTTTCCAAAAGGGCGAGTCTCCTTTCTTTGGGCACATTAAAATACTGGTCAGCCTCGTTGGGATCATCAATGAAAAGGGGAATGTGCTGGAAAACAACTGAAGTGCAAAAATTAACCATTAGATCTTTAGTGAATAGATATGTATGAATAAAGCATATTATTGTTCAATATTAATATTTCACTTACCGATGAATTTTGCTGATGAATCTTTAATTGTATCGATGAATTTCATTTGCTTTTCAGTCTCTTCCGGCATAGCATCAGGTACATAAATGTACTGCGAGTTGAGCACCACAAACTTTACTCCTCCAGCCCAAAAGGAAAAGTAGTCTTGACCAAATTGGCTTTTGTAAACTTGAAGCGTATTCTCAGAGGGTATGTCGCCAATATCGTGGTTACCACAAACGCAAACTAACTTAACCTCTGGGTGCAGCTCCTTGAACACCTTTACAAAATCCTGATATTGTTTTTCTCGGCGATCCCGAATTCCCGGAAATTCCTTGGAACCGGGAGGTCTTTCAGCATAAGGGAATGCATCCAGCATGTCACCGCAAATAACAAAAAACTTGGGCTTTGGGCTCATGGCATTGATGCGGTTTATTACTTCCTTTGTCAGGCTTATTTCTTTGTCCCAATTTGGTTCAGTCTTTTTCAGGAGGTAATGGTCAACTAAGTAATGACAGCTAAATTAAGTTAAAAGTTCAAAAGAGCCATGAAAATTGAACTTAATGATGATAACTTACTCATTCCAAATTGCGTGTCTGCTCCCTGGATAAAGGTGAATGGTCCTTTCCACTCTCTTTCTTCCGGATTCTCCAAGAAATTGGTAATGTTCATAGAGGGCAAACATTCTGGTGGTTGGTGATACTCCATCTTCCTTTCTGGATTCCTGTTTTCTAAAGGAATTAAAGTTGTTTCTGTGTTATTAATGTTGACAATTTCAGCAAAAACTGTTAAAGTAATTATAAAGGACGATGATGCAATCAAAAGTAAAGCAAATCTTGTTTCCATTGCCATAGTAATTTACTATACAAACAAAGGTGTGTAGCTTTATAGTATGCTGTTTGAACTACAGATCTTTTACGGGTACATTAAGCTTATGGCTTACGATTTTGGTGACGAATCCTTGGATGATGGGGTGATTAACCATAAGAATTACAACTTGTTTTAAAAATCAACCTGAAGTCGATGATGTGACCAGGATTGTTGCAAACAATGTCTTTTTATTCTTATGTGTTGGACAGATGACAAGGAGTTCTGTCATTCACTTGACCTTGAGATTTGTACCAACAGATCAAGTTGTAAATTGTAAATGAAGCATACTATCACGTTATTAATCCGCGAAACATATATTTATAATATTTTTAACAAGTATGATTAGGTATTATGAATGAAAGTAAATACTAAATAGACAGTGGCCTTAATTCATTTGTGATATTCAGCATAAAATACCGATGTTCACTTGCATCCTTGCCATTGACTATCACGTGTTTCGGTTCATCAATTTCTCCCTTCCCTTGGTTTTTAGCTTTGAGTTTAAAAAGGGATAACCGGGTACACATACACAAACAGAGCCTAAGGGACGCTGGGATTTACTGGGCACTTTTCCCAGGGCCCGGGGATGTAGGGGCCCAGGGAAAAAAAGAAAAAAATAAGATAAAAAAATTCAATTATCGACTGTGTAAAATACATACAAAATTATAATATATTTTGTACTTATACTCTTAAGACGTTATATGGATTTGCAAACTGAGGTTTTTAACGTCAACTGTTAACTTTAATCATTACTTTCCATTGCCGCTTTGAATGTAATTTGTCTCCTTAGTTTGTATTCAACTACCAACGAGAAATTGGAATAAGATCTAAATTGAATCTTCGTAAATTTGTCTGTTTGTTGTTGAAATTGTGATTCTACATTACAGTTAGCAGACTTCAGTACTGGAAAGTACAAAAATATTCAAATAAGCGCGTATATTAATTAAGAAAATATAAAATTATCATTAACCTAACATGAGTTCTATTAGCCAACACATCTGGGCTAAAATAAGCAGGCTTTCTGGGAAAGCCTTTCTTTTATAACAAAGAATATTTTTATAAGTTTTGAAATATGTTTCGTTGTTTGAGAGATTATCACCTGATGGACAAACAAACATGAGAAAGGAAACATAAAAAGTAGTTAGCTCTACTTCGTTTAAGATAATTTTTTTGCATCAAAAACATTACGGTGCACAAACATTGCAAGATTTAGTGAAAATATGTCTAATATATTCTTAGACAACTTGTATTGTTTAGGGTAAGTAATTTTGTATAGTATATTGTAAGTAAAAAAATTGTATGGAGTCACAGAGGGGCTTTTCCAATTAGACTAAACTGTGCTGTGGTAAGGTACAATACATTCAGTAAATTTCTACTTTGTGTACATATTTTCTGAAATATACGTGATAACCGTAGTATGATCTTGTTTACGGTAATGTTGATATTCGTTTTTACTGTTTTACAGTTTACTCTTATTCGATAGTTTGCCTACACTATTAACTCCAACTGATTTTCTCAAAGGTACCAATGAAATAGTCAGAGAAGCGTTGGCTTTCAAACTAGCTATAACACGTTTCTCAAGTTTGGAATGAACAAATGTTGTTGCTGATGTTGGAAGCCCAGTTTTTTACCAATTTGTAATGTACACGAAATTGTGCTTAATTTCTTTAAAAATTTACGAATGTTATTACTTGGCATTCATACTCAAATTTTGAGCCTTAAAATTTATACAAGTTTGTACGATGCTAGTAGAGTTTTGATCAGCTTTTAGAATTTGAAAAGCCACAGGGCACAGTCACTATAGTGATTGCGTAGTTGAAACAAATCAGGTTCTAAACAAGTACACTCAATTTTACATCAAATTATCAGAGACATTTACAGTTTGTTGGTGCAAAACTGTATAAAGGAAAGGAAAAGATTGGGTTTAGCTAGCGTTTGTACAGAAACTAAGTTTGAATTTTGAATAATATACGAAAAAAGTACTTGGAGCACACAGTATTAATAATTATAAGTACTCCAAAATGAAAATTGTACCGATAAAATTCAAAGTTGGGATCACCGGAAGTTAAATTGCGATGCTTTATGCATTTAAACTCGTTATTAGTTTTATGCCCGTTTTTTGTATTATTACCTAATGAAAACGTTATTTCACAAATTCGCAATTTTCTAGTTATATTTTTGGGGGCCCATACTTTTAGGAGTACCCAGGGCCCGAGAAGGTGTTGTTTAGGCTCTGTACACAAATTGTGCACAGCACGGTCGGAGCGAAAAATTGTAAATTGTATTCCTCGGATAAATCATCATAAACTGCAATAGACGCCTGTTTATGAACATAAATGAAAGCGTGGAGCAGGTCAGCAACATTGAATCAAATTCCAATATAATCGTAATAATAAATCCTGTATTCAATATTATTAAGTATTGTGCAATTATAAATAATGAAATCTTAAAACAATGTGGAAACAAAAAAAAACCAAGCCTTCTACAAATTTTATAAAAGATTTAAATATTTTTTAAAAATGTTCAGGAACATCAGTCATTTGAAATGACTCATTTCACATTTGGGCTTGTGTGAATAATACTATTTCATGCACCAAGCGTTTAAAACGTAAACAAATATTTTAATATTTTACACGAATGGAGCATGCATGATTTTTATAAGCTGGATTTATAAATGGATTAGATACGAAGTACGAGCAACAAACAAAATTCGGTATAAATACTCCCAACTTCGTTCAATGATAATTGCTTGACTTATACGGCGATGATAAGTTTTTTTCGCATGTCTTCTGCTCTTCTTGTTGAAACATTATTTAAAAAATGTGTTCAAGTTAAAAACTTTCTAATGGAAAATCCGAAAAGTAAATGGTAAAGGGATATGCGTCACTTTACCGTTCGTAAAAATTAAGTTGGTTGTCAAATAATAATGCCGATCTAACCTTTTGATAAAAAACTATAGGAATCCGAGTACTTTTTATGCATTACATATTACCTATACAACGAACGTCGTTCATTTTACACGCAAAATAAATGTAAGGAGGAAACGGGGGCATCTCAAGAAAAGTTCTATTTTTTCTTTGCTGTGTAATAATTCTAACTCCGCTTGTATTTTATTAGACTAGCACTTTCCCTGAAAGAAAGTTCTCGGGAGTTCGAGATGTATCTAGAGTGAGGAAAACTACCTCCCGGACGCACGAGCGGAGTGCAGGTTTTTCAGAAAACATACATTTCAAAGACCAAAAATGCTGTCTTAAATTGCATTTTCTTTATTGAATGCCATATTATATTGATATTATATTTCGTTTCATATTATAGCTGCTGTTGCTTACTTGTAATAATTCCGTAGTTTGGTTCTTTTACTTTATTATGGTTCACGTTAGTGTACCATTACTCCTATCATCTTGATGTGTCTGCACGTCCCTCCGTCCCTCCCTCCGTCCGTAAGCACGATAACTCGTCAACCGTTTGACCTATTCCAATTCCGTTTTCAGTTATCGATAGCTACACCTCTTGCGACGATCCCTATTGTTTTTCAGGTCAATCCGATAACCGGAAGGTACCTAAAATGTACTTTTTCTAAAGTAATCTTTTTTGCTGCATTTAAAGGCCATAGAGCTACAGCAGTTTCACTACCGGCATGGGAATAATGCCAAATAGCAGATAATAGTCCTCATCATGCCACTATGGTTCTAATCATGCCACAATGGTCCTCATCATGCCACAAATGGTCCTCATCATGCCACAAATGGTTCTCATCATGCCACAAATGGTTCTCATCATGCCACAATGGTTCTCATCATGCCACAAATGGTTCTGATCATGCCACAATGGTTCTCATCATGCCACAAATGGTTCTGATCATGCCACAATGGTTCTCATCATGCCACAATGGTTCTCATCATGCCACAAATGGTTCACATCATGCCACAAATGGTTCACATCATGCCACAATGGTCCTCATCATGCCACAAATGGTTTTCATCATGCCACAATGGTTCTCATCATGCCACAAATGGTTCTCATCATTGCCACAATGGTTCTCATCATGCCACAAATGGTTCTCATCATGCCACAATGGTCCTCATCATGCCACAAATGGTTTTCATCATGCCACAATGGTTCTCATCATGCCACAAATGGTTCTCATCATGCCACAAATGGTTCTCATCATGCCACAATGGTTCTCATCATGCCGCAAATGGTTCTGATCATGCCACAAATGGTTCTCATCATGCCACAATGGTTCTCATCATGCCACAAATGGTTCACATCATGCCACAAATGGTTCTCATCATGCCACAATGGTTCTCATCATGCCACAATGGTTCTCATCATGCCACAAATGGTTCTCATCATGCCACAATGGTTCTCATCATGCCACAATGGTTCTCATCATGCCACATTCATGTGACAATGGTTCTCATCATGCCACATTCATGTGAATGTGAATTGTGTTTCTCATCAAGCAATCAAGGATAATCTTTGATTACATAGGATAATCAAGGATAATATTAGGCCAGTCAGTCATCAAAGTTACCTAGTAGACTACGCGTGAACCATTCTTCAAGCTTACATAGGGTTTATTACATTTTTGACTTTGTTACATTTTTATAAAATGAGACATTATGCAAGAGCCGAACAACTACCAAATGCAATGTGTTCCTCCGCCGAGTGTTTTTCCATTGTAAATCCATGAGCACTGTGCACGGTGCACAGTGGAGCACGTTTTAGTGCACAGTGCCAACGTGACGTATAGAACGTATACCTAAGCGGCACAAGTTATGAACACCTTTCCATAAATCCAACAGCAAACAAAGCAAAAACTACCAATTCCTTTGTATCATTACTCATTACTTTGCTACAAAGATGATTACAGATAGATGTATTCAACCATTCAAATTAGTATTATTAGTTAGGCTCAGGGAGAAATACCGAAACGCTATGGATAAGAATAATATATTATGCTATGAACTTGTAAGGTTTTTAGATCCTAAACTAAATATTATTGTTTTTTGTAACCTTGTAGTTCACATAATTTGAGCAAAGGTTTTCGTCGCACGTAAACGTAACTATAGAAGATGAAATATATGATAATCAAAATGAATGGAAAAATTTGAGCTTGTAAAAAATGTAACGTTGCTTGGGTTCAACGTCGCTAATGACAATCCTGGAATTCTCTTGTTTAGATTGATCCATAACAGTTCTATAACTCATCGTCAATTTTTACTGTCGTGGTGACTAGACAAGAAAAAGAAGTATTACGTGGCATGACGCATGCAAGTTGGAAGCTGGAATAACGAATTTATTACGATGTGACTGACTAAACCTTTCGGCTATTTTATTTGCTATATTTAAAATGAATGTAATCTGGGCATTTCCATTTTTCATGAATGAATTTATCAGATAGGTAATCTCATTTTGTATAGCTCGTAGAATAGATTAAAGAATAAAATCAGTAAAATCCCTAAATCTCCGTAAAATACAAGACTAGTGAAATTCTGAAAAACATGCGTTTTATAAAGAATAGGATTCTGCTAATAGTGCTTTGATTAATCATTTTTAGTAACTGACAAAGTATTAAATTAAGCTTGCACGGCATGCCACATGCATTTTTGTGTTGCTACATAGGTAATTGAATCTACTTTCTCACGTAGATTATTGGGACTGGGGATTTTTTAAAAAGTGCTTCAACACTTTTCAAGTTTTTTTTAGCATGTGAAACTTTTTTGCCACTATGAAGACCTAGGGTTTTCTGGTTATTTCTAACAACCAAGAATGAAGAAGTTTTATGCTTTAAAATTTTATAAAATATTTTTGGTGGCATAATAAAACGACAAAGAGGGTTCCTTCGCGTCCGGAGGGATTTTAAGGGTCCACTGACAAAAGCCTTTTGTGTGCGTGTTTTTTAGGTTGCGTTGTTACATAGAAACAGCTAGAAAGTTTATAAACTGAAGCATTGAAAGTATATGGAAATTCAAAACAATGTTATGTTCCTACAATGTAAGCAGCAAAGGGTCCTTTAAATTTACCAAGAAAAAAAGCAGAGCCCTTTCATCTTTTCTCATTGCATTCGTGTAAAATTCTCACGCTACATTCAACGTTCGTATAAAACGTTATGAAAAAGTTTTCCTACAAAAACTTATTTACAGTGTGTACTCATTTTAACGATGGAAAATTCTGGTGCTTCATATAATCGATAGTTTACTATGAACATTCCCCTGACTCTCTACCAACTATGTACATATAATGTTATGGCATATGGAACAAATACGCAAATTGAATTCTGTTAGGCTTTATACGTAGGAAGTTCTGAGAATTTTGAGGGGAGGGGGAATGATATATCGCATACATGGTAGAGTGGTAACATTACCAGGTACGAGAACAACGTAATTTTCACAAAACGTTCGCTGAAAAAGGTCGTTTTTGAGGTAGGTACTTAAAGTACGTGGGTTGCCATGCAAGCTTACAAATATTTGTATGTATGTTCTTTGTACATGTATTCAACATTTTAGTTTGTGCAAAAAAGGGTTTATGATTTTCATGATTACGGAACAAGGCTGGGATTTCTGCTCTGTGAACATATCGAAAGGAAAGAAAATGATGAATCTAAAAAGCGAGAAGCTTCTCTGTTCCACTACGCATTTGCTTGTAGGCTGTCGAGGTAGCAGGATCTCGCTTGTCTCAAGAAACTCAACTAGAAGATAATCATCTCTCATAAGAAAAAACTAGCTGCTATATCCCCATCATCATCCCATCCTGCATCATAGTCAAGGGAAAAAATAAGAAAATTCAAAGAAGATAATTTCAAAAATATCAAATCAATCATCAGAAGTAAAGGAGGTATCACTCAAAAATCAGAGGCGTTATTCAGGAAAGAGGGTTAAAAATTCCAACAACAATTTCATCATCAATCCACCAATTCCACCACCACCAGAAAAATTTGTGCAACATTTGCCAAAAAATCCTCCTGGATTTGTGCACAGTTACCTGAATCGTTTATCGCTGTGAAGGACTTGAAAAGTGTTCCTGGAGCTCTGCCGTTGAAACACAGGTAAGCAACCAAAAACATATTATTTCATGCTTCATTTTGTATTTTTAAAAGGTTTATAGAGTATTTAAGATACCATATTTTGGGAAAATGGGTAGTAGTATTCGTTTAAAAATTAGTATATGAATCAGATTCATTTGCATTTTACAAACCATGAATCATTCAAAGTCCCATTCTTGTTGCATATAAATAGTTAAACGTTTCAATTCACAAATTTATCAGATTAGCATATTTTTCAGTGAAAAACGTTTTTAAGCAGTAGTGCGTCTCAGAATCCAAAATGGCGTCGCCATCGTCCTTGCTGACGCAGAGAATGGGTCAGCTTTTGTGTAGGGAAAACTGTAGGCAGGATAGGCTAGTAACGTAGCGTAGCAACGTAAAGCTGAATATTATTTTGCGTAGGCTGGGCTTCGAGTGTTGAGCTTCTAGAAAAGGTTGCTGCGTCATTAGCGTGCTGCAGGGTGCACAGCACGCGTGTTAGGTAGCTACGCAGTAAGAGCAGAGCACGCTACACACTCTCTGCCTGGGTCTGTGTGCAGTAGACAGTAGTCTGAGCTGCAGAGCAGATACCTTTTGTTTTGAGTTGACTATCTGGCAACTGCTGCTTCTTTGCTATTTTATTGTGCTGAGTTGGTTGTTTTGATTTGAGGAGGTGATTTGGAGGAGAATCCATTTTTTGGTTTGAGGTAGAACTCTTGTCGTTTGTGGAGGTGACTAACAGAATATCGGAAATTATCGTTCACTGTCGACAGTTGTTTCAAAAAGTAGTACAATCATTTGATGGTAGGTATTAAATCATTTTTTATAGTTAGGTATTAAAGAAAGTGTAGGTATTTTTGTGAGAATGATGATGATTTTTGTTACGTAATATAGGTAATTAAGTGCGTGATCTAAATTGGAATAATTTTACTAATTGTGTGTTACTTTTTTGTTGGTTTACAGATAAATTCTCTTCACCGTTAAAGGTCTACCTGGTTTGTTGGAGCCTTGACGTCCGAGGTTTCAAATTGTTGGAGGTGACTTTATACCCTGTCGAGGTTATCGCGTGTTCTGTTGGCAGCGAGAGCAAAGAGAGCGTCACTTTGAAAGGGTTGGTAATTACTAAACCACTTCTCTCTTTAACTATTTATTCTTCAGCTGTCTGAAAACTCAGCTTTCATTAAAGACAAGTCAGTAAAGCATAACGTAAAAAAATTGCAATCATGAAGGCTCCCGCAAGTCATTCAACTTCACTTGCTGACTTTTGGGACGATGGTCCCGCATCCGGGACGGAGAAAACGAATAGTTTTAGTAGTAGTTCAGCTAGCGTGTCAGATCTCTTAAATTGGATTTCTAATGTCACTATTAAACGTAGAAAGTTTAGAAGGCGAACGCGCTGTAGTAACTTGTTGGCGGAGGCAGTCCTCTCCAACACCTTGAGGCATGCTAGGCAGGATTTGGCCGTTAAGCAGGAGGAAAAGCGTAGAAAAGCTCAGGAATTTTCGTACCAATTAAGTATTAAAGTTAGTCATGAGAACGAGAATAAGATAGAAAACAGTTACTACGGCAACAACAATCATAGAAATTGTCAAGAGGGCTTTATCAGCTCTAGTCCTAGTTTGCAGGAGTTTGAAAATGATCAGAATAATAATAACTGTAGAAAGGATGAGCACGTACAAGCATGTCTTTCAAGCTTGGACAACTTTTTCTCAGAACTGAAGTCAATTAAAGTGTAAGGAAGCTTTTATTTCGCAGAATTGATTATCATTTTCAAGCTAAACTTTCGTTTAAAGACATCTGTGATATTTTTGTCAAATTATAAAAGTTAATTTAGGTTTTCTTGAAAGCGACTGTATTACTGAACTGTACACGATAGAACAGTTAGGCTGATTAAGTTAAGTAATAGCTCTTAAGACTTTTGAACATAACATTGTAATATTTATTACTTTAAGAAAAATAATGAAGATAGCCATCTTAAGTGGTGGTACAATTTTGAAACAAAAAAAATGTGATATGTTTTTGTGCAATAATTATTTTGATTGTTATTTATTGTTGTTGATGTGGTTGTATTTGTTGTGGGCTCATTGTTATCTGAAGGGTGTTTAATGCTGTATATTTCAGTCCTTCCGGCGGAAAAATGAGACGGGTTGACTGCTGCTGGTCCATGGCAGGTCAGGTCAACAGCCGCCTCCCTCACTCTAGTCTTCTTCTTCCTCACAGGCATATGATCCATAGCATGGGCTTGGGCGTATTTCTTGAGCCTCAGGCTTCTACGGAGGGAGAGATAAGCTACTACAATGGCTGCAATAAGTATCCTATCGTAAGATGAGTAATTTACACATACACAAAAATTGAACCAATTATCATCATGAAAAAGGAGAAAAAATTTGGAGGTTTCTCGTTTCAAGTTTGTTGAAAAGATAAGAAGAGATAAGGTGGAAAAGGGTGTCTATTGACGCACAAGAGACAAGCGAGAAGGGTTCTTTAGGTTGGCCAAACAGCAAGCGGAGGGCTTATCGAATGAATTTCCTGCGGCAAATCATAATGCAAAGGGAAAGGTTTGGTAATATATTTTGAGAATTACAACTTTCACATGTATTTCTGGTATCACTATGCCATTTGTGGTGACCAGTATTGTACAGGAAACAGGGTCTGAAGTATTCATCAATCCAGATTAATTTCGAACGTCAGGGGGTAATCCTAAATGTTATTTCACGAGCATCCGAACCAAAAATACAGAAAGTATTAAAAACGGTAAAGCGTTGTCTTCTCCATTCTACAATTACATAAATGGAAAAAATAATGGGTAATAGCCCAGGGGTGGGCTAGGGGAAATTAATTTTTCGAGATTTTTAGTCACTTAATTTACAGATATGCTTGTCAACTTGAGAGTCAGGCAGTTGAGTCAGACGCCAATGGCAATGGTGCTAATACGTACTACCGATCTGCATTTTTGCGCAAACGCTTATGTGACACTTTATTCTTCCACACCATCAACACGTATTTACGCTTGGAAGGTCACGGAGGGCATACTTCTAATTGAATAATTTTGTTATTCGGGAGTACACATTTATAATCATTTGAAATCCTAACTGCAAAACATGCACTTTTTTCCATGTCTGATTTGTACAAGGTTTCGAAAGGGGCGAAAATCGTCACGAGCTTAAAGAGAGTCGAAAGACAGTTGTATTATTATTTGGGTTAAGTATGTTGACTGACGACGGTCGTAAGTGGTAACTTCGTAAAAAGTTAGATCGTAATATTTAATGAATTGAATAATGAATGAATACCATAAATTTGGTTGAATAACCATGAAATGCGAATATTTTTGTCTTCTTCTTCCCCTTTTATACTGTTTTGAAGGAAGGTTTGCTGGAAAAGCCATCATTTATGCTAATGGGCTTAGTTGGAGAAAGAATTTTTGTATTTAGACCCTATGAAAGAGCGACTAACCAGAATGGGTTCCGCAAATATATACCACAACGCCATGTGCCGGCGGCGCAATGGCCCCTGAAATTCTGAAACTTCACTGGGCTAAACGATTATATTATTAAGAGAGGTTTTCGGAAGTGGTAAAACTGTTCATTTTGATTTTTGATTCACAAATTGAAACTAAATATACCATGATTGAAGGTATTATTACTGGTCGTTGTTTCTTCGTCCCTTGAATTATATTTAGGCAAATATATCCACAGTGGAGAATTTTTAAAAAATTACTTAGGTGAAGCTGGGCAAATCGACTACTGGTGGCAGCCAGTAGTGATATTAGGATATTATACAAATACCAAAGCAACAACGACGATTCCTGTGAAAATGTTATAATTTTATAGAAACTACGGGTATCCCTACTCAATACCTAAGCGCATATATTAATATTTTCGAAAGGTTAAGTTAACGTGTCGTCATGACACTTGAAATGTTGGGCAGTTTTTTTTGTTTGGTTTGAAAAAAAAGTTTGAAAACAGGTTTGCAAGTTGAGAAGTGCACAAAAGTGAATGGTTAAGTCAGAAAATGGCCAATTGTTATCGTGTCGAGAAGGAGGAAATATGATCGCATCCGGCTTCGGGCAAGAGCCATCATAGTCTTGAGGATTCTGCTGAAGTTCTACCACCCATCAGTCAGTTATAGAAAATTCTGAATCCCACCAGACAGGCGTCATTTCCTACAGTCATGTCTAGAAGGCCACAAAAAGGGGTGTTTAAAGTATTCGTAAGCATTTTCAAGAACCTTTTGTGTTCTTACATAATTCAAAAATTATGTGGAAAAGGAGGCGTTTTTCTTGTATTTTACGATACAGGTGTCACACTTTAGTCAAACAATTTGTGGTGTCGTGGTCGTGTCATAAAATGTCGTGATCATGTGAACCACTTTTGTTGATGTGGCTTGTTCGTCTTGCTTGATCATCATCATTTGGGAAGATATCGTCTATCATCAGCAACATCAGCAAAATATATTTTTCTAGTATTTTGTAATACTAAATCATTTCATCATATATTAAATTGTGCATTAGTTAAAATTTTCCAAAATGTAGAAAAAATGCACTCTTTGTAAGTTTTTATATTTTCGAACAATGTAAACTGCAAAAAAATATCCAAATCATAATATGTTTATATAATCAAAGTTAGTTAATGTGACTTGTGTGTAAAATATGCACATTGCCTGAGTGCAAATTGTTGTCTTTGTTGTTTTTGAGGTTCTTAAAGTTTGTAGGTTCTCATGTGCCAAATTTGCAAAGAAAAGGTTGTTCCACTTCCAAGTAGAAGGCGAGAGAATGGCATACCACCCAGTCCCATTATCTTCGTTTGTTTCGCGAGTGTGCCAGTTGTAGAAGTGTAAATAGTTCTGAAGTTTCATATAATTGTTCTAATATCAATTCAATTTATCTTCATTTTTTGAAAATTAGCGTTGCATCTCTGATGCTCGCAAGCTAATGTGAATTGCCGTGTATTTTTCTTTGTTTTTCTGTGAAAGAATATTTTAGCGTGTCGTTTTCAAAGTCGGCATTTCCAAGTATTCATCAAAGTTGTTTTCCTACTAATTCGAAAGGGATATGGCCTTGTAATATGGAATCACGCGCGATATGTTTTCTATTCTAATGGCCCACGTATCAAAGTTAAATAGTTTTCAAGTTCATTAATTGTTCTTCATATTATGACATTATGTTTAAGGTGCAAAACTATGTGTGTTGTTTCTTTTTTTGCGTATAAGTATGTTTTCTAGTGTATAGCCGCGATCTAGCGAGAAAAGCAATCAAAGATGAGAAAATGGAGTGTCCGAAAATAAAAAGCAGGCAGGCGGCGCCCGGTCGTTGTCACCTGAGCCTAATATTGAAAATTACCATCTTCGGAATGTGTGTCAGTCTTATCGGGTCAATTAATGAAAAATGGCGAAGGCGAAAATATCAAAGTCCTCTCCTGGGTGCATCTTATGTCAGGATAATGGTTACACACGCGTGAATATTTCAAAAGGACGCATCAGCATTCTACTCATCCGGTGTTAGAAAATTCAGGTGTCATACAAGTTCGGCTCCATACTTGGACGCTATCCTCCAATTAGGGTCACTCCAGGGGTTCCAACATCTTGGTCATAGCTTTAGGATTTACATAGAACGAGTGTACGAGCGAGCGTGTTTGAGATGAGGAGAAGAATTTACGAGGTTGAAGCAGTATCCCGAAATTGGTTACCATGGTCCCAATCCCCCTTCATCGTCATCGTCCTTGAAGGTCTTCGTCACGGTCCCGTTTCATCGAACATGTCCTTATCTTAAGAAAACTTCATCCCGCATCCAGTTAGGATCTGAATGATTATCTTCGCTGCGAGCATCCTAGTTTGTAAGGTTATCAATGGACGATGAATAATCCCAAAGCTCCAAAGCAATCAGTATAATCAGATAATAGAAGTAATAATAACCAAAAGCAACTCAGCCATCCCAAAGGACAACCGACCACTCAATTGCTGTAAGTTTTAATTTTAGTGCTTTAAATTTATGTTTGAATATTTAAGTTATTTTTCTAACATGTTCTTTTTGGTTTTCTTTGTTTTTGTTTTAGCTTCGTTCCTGAATCCTCAACCCGCTTTAAATTCGAGCCCAATCACCAAGTACAGAAGTACTTTTCCTGTCCCGGGTCAATTTTAACATACGCCACCTCAAGGGTTTTCGTCAAGTATTCCTGTGATAAGGTCTCTCTCTCCAACTTCTTCACCTCTTTTACCATGACAATGCAGTACGGCCAAAAAGTCCAAATGTGCCAAAATGATCGTCTTCTTCCGGTTGAGTAGTACCTGTACGACAATGAGTCCAGTCGCGGTCACGACTTGTTCGGCCCAGTGTCATTTCTTCATGCCGACGACAGTTACGGTCAGTCCAAACTTTACAATTCTTCTTCAAAGTTTCATGCAAAATGGGCATCCGCAGTCATCTTTATCTTTAATCGTCATCAATTGAAGAAAAGTAGTCATCGGGCATGTGAACACAGTCACAGTCGTAAACCGGAAAAGAAAGTCGCTGGTTGATTTAGAAATGAGTTAGAAATGTATGCAGAAATTTTGAATACAAAACAAAATAGTAATTTGTTGAAAAAGACGTAATAAGCAAAACGAATATTAGAAACAGACTATTTATTGTTAGAGGTACTCGGTTGAATTGAGCGATCTTAGCTCTTAAACCGCCAATCAAGTTGGAGAAAAGAAATTTGATATGAATAGTATAAAAATGATCTACTGAAAAAAATAAGAGATTCCTAAATATGAAAAATATATAAAGAGAAACGTAAATAATAATACGTCCGAAAAGAGTTCGAGAAAAATACAAGACATCCATTTTATAAATCTAAAAGAAAGTTGAACCAAATCTAAAAAAAAATTAAGTGTTAGAGACCTTAAAAATCGTAAAGAACCTAGAACAAAGCTGTATCGTATAGTTGGTAACTGAAAAGATGGTATAAGAAAAATCTAAAATCTGTGGTTAATTAATAATCAATGATCAAAAATTGAAATTGGGTAAACTATTTTTGGGTTAAAAATTAAATGGTTGAAAAAGCACTAATCAATATGCAAATAGTCTATTAGTATTGGAGTAATGGTTGACTTCAAATAAGACGGAAATAAGCTAAACGGGAAGGTTGAATTAAGAAAGTTTACATGGTTATAAGATTAAGAGCAATATTACAATTCTTGGAAACTATGGAATGCTGTAGGATACAGAAAGCATAAACTTCATTGAAGTAAGGATAAAATATGCAAATAAAGTTGCTGCTTTGGAGTAAAAACGAAGAAACGGAAATAGCTGTCGTCGATTTGGATTTGAGGAGTTATACCGTTGCAATCGGAGCTGATTTGTATGGATCTTTTAATTGGTGAGGCAGCTGAAGCTAACGTCAACTTATCTAAGTTATCAAGGAGAAGCTGCAATTCACCTCTAAATTAAATCAGAATACTTATCAACGAATCGTGATGCCATTCAATTGGCAAATATCCAGTACACACGATTACCATTTTACCAACTACCATTTTCGGGTAGCATAAAAAATATCAAGTTGTCAACTGTAAAGTTGTTTGCAAACCTGATATGGAACGCTGCACTTTCTTCGCTTTGCTGTTTCTCATACAAATTTTATTTTAGAATTTGTATGTCCCAAAACAGCCACGCAGCAGTAACATATTGATTATTATTCGACCCACCTTTATCGTAAATTGTTTCATGGTGTAAGTCGACATTAAGCTTATCGATGGGGCTTCTCATAATTGAAGCTCCTATTGAGTACTCAACGTAAAACAATTTTTTATCATCTTTCCATCGCGTTGTGCATTGCGCACATCCACGCGCTTTCATCACCATAATTTTTATGGTCATCTTTTGAGATTAACATGATCTCCATCTTTCTCAACTTTAGCCATCATCGTCTTTGGCCATTAAACGTACGACCATTTTGTACGTGGTCCAGCAGTATTATCAACACAATCATCGCCAAGTTGTTGTCAGCCCGACTTCCATCTTTATAATTATCACCTTTAACAACTAAAGTCTTCGCCTTTTGGCAAACGTACGACTGTTTTGTACGCAATTCAACAACATAACATCAACATGCTCATCGTCTTGGCATCAGCTTACCTAAGTTTCACGGACAACTTGCAAAAAGTGTGCCATCAATTTCTGTTCCGTTTGGGGACACCACAACCGTCTTGTAATGACCGTGCAGCTAAAATGGAATCTCCTATTGAACAAACCATTCACTTCATCTTTGCATATCTATATGCTGCTGAAATAACTCCGGTATTACTATTCTAGTAGTTCAGTCCCGGCAAAGGCTAACGGTCATATGGACACACGTCTACTTTGCAGTAGTATGCGGTCTTGAGCCTTTACCTTCGTTTCAAAGGCTTCATCTTTTGTTCGAGATTTGAAAGATAATTCGTTATTTTGCTGATTGCCACACATCAATCATCGTTTGGTTTCCTGTTCCTGCTTTATCATCAATACAAATCGTCTACGACTATGCAGTCATCCCTGGTATTATCCGGTTCTTCTGGAGTAACGAGTTAAGAAAATTGCTTACATCTAACCGCTAGAATATAACCAGTTCCGGGTATTCATCATCACACATCGTCTTCACTCCTCCACACGACATCCGTGGCTGGAGTTCCAGTTTAAGTCATCGTATCACTCGGAATCTGAAAAAAAGCTTTTAGCTTTACAGTAATGAGTATATTATTTGGAGTTTTTAAATGGTAAAAGTCTTCTAGAACGAGAGAAACGAGCGATTAAAATGTCTCAGCTAGGAAAGACCCCCATCCATATTTGGGAAATAATTTTTAAAAAAATAAGTTTACCGGTATCCAGTCAAGTTCGAGAGTTCGAGAAAATAGCATGAATCAGAATACTATCAGGAGCAACTTCATAATATCAGCTAGGTGCAGGCGTAATATTTATCATCATCGACTTCATTTCCACCAGGATTAGGAGAGGTGTATTTCACGAGAAGAAAAAGTGTATATCAACAGCAACTCGTAAGGATAAGGGTTTTACTAAAGCGTGCCATCATCATCATCAATGCCAATCGTTTGACCAGTGTAAGCACTTCACAAAATCATTCAATGCCGAATAAAATCCACCACCGCACATTTTCATTTAAGAACTGCTTGTATCGAACATTTTTAATTTGTGTCGTATTCTGTGTGTGTTAATGAACGGTAATATCTATACGAACGAACGGTATCTTGAACGGTTGTAAATTCTTGTGTTTATATCACCATAGCAACAATTTTACGATCTCAGCTTTTTAAGCACGTGCTATGCTTCATTTCTGCTCAATATAAAACATAGATATCTATGTGTGCTACTTATTAACGGAATGAGAACGGAAACCTTGCTTTTGATACTTTTTACGGATTTTTGAGTATTCTCTCTATATCGTAGTAGTTCAGTAAAATTTGTGTTGTTTCACTTCACCCCACTCTGGAAAGTGTTTTCTTAAGAGATCTTTCCATCTCACTGGAGTCGTTGTGGTGTCGGTGACGTGTTGGCCTTGCTCGCCAAGAGGCGGCTAGCTAATTGATAACCCACCTACTAGCTCCAGTGTGTCTTGGTGTACCACCCACTTTAAAAGCCAAAGTCTTGACTAGTCCTGACAGGGCTGCGGACTTTTTTCTTATTATTTCTCTGTGTGTAGTTTTTTCTCTATATGTTGTGGGGTAAATTAAAGTATCTGTGTGTGTTTCAGAGAAGAAAAGCGATGTGATCTCATCCCACCGAAAAGTAATATAGCTATTATATATGTGTTTAATGTCAGTCAGTTAGAAAGTATTAATTAATATTGAAAGTTGAATATAATGTTAGAGCTGTGACCTCAGCTCCACCGTTTTCATCGTCCTATGATCATCACTTTACACCATCTTCAGTATCTATCACTATCACTAATCTCTTATTGTGCTAATTATTGTCTGAAAAGAACTTAGTTAACTTTTGTTGTCTTTTAATTTCCCCTGCTGTTGTTGTTGTGCGTGCCGATGCATGTTGTACATGAACATCAATATTGCTCGAGAGAAAACTGTTTCATATTTTTCTGTGTAAAAATGTATTTATTACGTATCCACACCTAATTAATTGAGTGTCTTGTTGGGGAATGATTGATGACCTGCTGTGTTTGCAACAAAAACCAAAAATCCAGTTGAGAAAATAAGTCTGAAAAAGTTAAAGGTTTTTTCACGTGTGATTCGCGTGACCTGTTGTCAGCGGCATCAACATCCAAAATCCAAACCAATGTTTGTATGTTACGTAAATGTGTTATTACTACTGCACAAAAGTAGCGCAAATTATATGAAATGTAGCAGGAAGCTTTTGGAAAAATAATTAGCTGCTAAGAAATAAGCTTTTCTTAATTAGTGATAAGTCCATATGAGAGTGAGAAGAAGAAATCGTGACTCGATTCATCATCACTATACTACTACTTATACTGCTACTACTACTACTTTTATTACATAGCTCTATCTGTTTACCTTTATGGCTAGTAAAACATTGTTTTATTTTCCCGGAAAGTCAAAGCTTGAAATTCGCAAAAGCAATAACTTAGTTAAATGTGTGAAAAGAATGGTGACAAGAACTTGAAAAATGTTGCGGTGGTTGGAATAATAAAAGGCAAAAGAATAAAATCGTGACCATCATGGTTACCTGACCAACAAACGGATCTCGCACGAAAGAAGGTTGTCCTCCTGCGTGACATCTGAGTATATCCTTTTAAGTTGAATCCCGAGGCAAATGACGCAGAACGGATAGCGCCACAAATAATATAACCTGCTTGAGATCCCTTGTTTGATTGAATTGAAGCCCCCACAATTGTATGAATCTCTTCGGTAGCAGCGCGCGCTGAAGAAGATCTTTTGAGTTTTATCATGAGCCGATTTTGTTGCTGTGGTGCTGATTTTATTGCCTTAGCAAGCTTGAAGCTAGCTTTTTAATGGTAATAATTGATAAGCCATAAGCCAAAGTCTCTCTGTGTACCAGTCGGAGAGGATGCAAAAAGTGAAAATTTGCCATCTGTGAGCTCAGATGAAGAAGCAAAAGCAAAGCCAAATGCCAAATGCCTTAAGTAAGGTAGATGCTAAGTAAGTAAGTTAATCATAGAGGAAGTAATGAAGATATGATCAGAGCTTGGAAACGCAGCCGGTTATTTTAAGATAGTACCTATCTTAAGATAGAAGCTAAGTCTCAAGATAACCTACTCATGTCATGAAAACCAATCCGAAGTCCATATTGTCCAGAAAGCACACATAATGTTCCTCAGTTCCACCATCATCATCACTACCACTCTACCAAACCAATACACAGAAATATTCCTGAGATGTCATTCTAAATTTTTTCCTGGGTTGCGGCGAAGCATCGCTAAAAATCGCCGCGCCGGAAGTACGGCATAGAAAATTTCTCTGGACGAAATTACCACCTTCTACCCACCCACCCACCACACTTTTGCTACTACTGTCTACTACTAAGTCTTCTAGGATAAGGATAACACTTAGGAAGATAAGCAGTAATTTCATGGTAGATTTGCTAAGCTATTTGGGAATATATATTACGACGGTGTATACGTCGGAAGCAAGATATAAAATTGAAGGTGTGACTCACCTTGTGTGTATAATGCTAAAATAATATATTTTCCACTAGTTATTGTTGGGCGGTCACTCATTTGGCAGCGGTTACTCACTTGTGTAAAATAGTAGAGGAAATGTTTTGGAGATATCTATTGCTACCAGTACTAACTACCTACTGCTACTACTTTTCTGCCTATTGTATCACTGCTATATCCAATATCCACCATTAAATTACTTGGTTCCTGACTCCTGTATATTCATCAGCATCTTCTACCCAAGGAGGAAAACCTGTAGGGCTTAACAATCGCGTCTTTGAGCGCACTAGAAGCGGTCAACGCTGCCAGCATCCCCACGCTTACACTGCGTACTAGAAGGGCATTATTGATGCAATTCCCACCTTATTAAGTGATGGAGGGCGTCTCGTTGAATGCGTTTACACTACGCACTGGTTAATCATGGAAATGTACTTAAAAACACTAGTTACAAAAAACTAAAACAACCAAGTTGATTGAGAATGTAAAAACCATAATAAGAGTCAATAATGGTATCAAATCAAAATTTAAAACTTTAAATTGGTTTTGTGAAACAAATGGTAAACAGTCCAAGTTGAAAAGCAACTCTTTGCGTTTAATTGCGAATCTTAAAGACTGATTCTGATAACAGTTGAAATAAATCAATCAATCAATCAATTAAAGCGTTCACTAGTAAATTAACTATGAACTGGTAAAATGAATATTGAAAAATTTGAAAATATGGTATACAAAAGAAAATCTTAGCTACAAATAAGACTTCAGTAAAGTAAAAATTTCTGAAAAATATGGTGAAAAAAGAAAGCACCAGCTTTTACTTTTGTAACATGTCGTTTCACAGATGTCAGTGACATGATGTCACACGCAGGCATAAAACGTGTATACATGTTTGAAAGCAATAATGGTTGAATGAAACCAAAATTTGTTATTGTGGAAGCGGAATAATTTTGAATTCCAAATACCTATGTTAGGTATGGAAAATCATTTGTATAACTTGCGAATCTGTAAAAACGGTTGCTAAAAGCAAATTTAAAAATATTTTAATCAGAGCGATATATTTGGTATTATACGAGTTTAAAACTCGGAGTTTTATTTGCCGATCTGATCGGATCTAGGGGTTTTATAAAAGGTTTAAAGTATTACTGACCTAATAGATTCCACAAAGCTAAAACATGAAAGCTACTTGAAATGCGGAAAATTGCGGAGTTACAAAATGCATGAAGCATTAAAAATACACGGATAAATTTGTCCGATAGCTGCAATTGATAGGCAGGAATTGTAAATGCGGAAAATCTATATAAATGAAAGACGGTACAATCCGAATTATGTCAAACGAAATTGGTAATTTAAATACAAGAGAAAGTTGGTAAATCAAAAGACTGAATTTGAATTCAACTATTAAAGTAAATCTAAAACTTGACTACAAAATAGTAAACTATTATTATCAATATTGGAAACAAAGTTAATTCATGATATTAACTTCTACATTCTGCTCACAATGAGTAATAATTTTTGGTGATACTTGTTTATAATTAATATTAAGAAGAGTTGCTAAACATATTGAACAGATATGCTGACAGTAAAACAAACTACTGCATAAATCTACTCTATAAGATAGATTGAGTACCAAAAACGAAAACCGAAAGTCTTCATTGATTCGTTCACTGTTACTTAATACTTGGTAAATATGCAAACGAGTGCCATGTTTTACTCGGTCTCGATTTTTGTACTTCTTTACTTGATTAGGCAATTGGGTTATTCCGAAAAACCCAAGCACAAAAAATGTGTATTTCAATACAACTTAAAATCAAGTTGGTTTTATCACAATGATAAGTTTTGTGAAAGCACTATTGTGCGAAACGAATTTATGCAAGATATGGTAGATGAACAATGCAAGTTCAAAGTTTGTTGTCTTTCATACTTGTGGTAATTCATAAAATTTTAATGTAAAGTAAATAAGAAATATGCAAAAACTCAAAAACTGGTTTGAATAACAAAAAGATAAAAAATTATAATGAGGAATATGGCAAAAAAAAGAAAAAAAAGTATATCAACAGAAAAAAGAAAAAAATATCAAAAGAGTTCCAGAGAAAAAAATGATAAAAAATATTAGAAAAAGCAATAAGCTATAAACATAAAACTAGAAAGATTATGAAAACAAAACGTAGACCACTTTGATCATTGCGATCAAAATAGAGGCGATTAAGAGGGCGTTATGAAGAGTTCGTGACATCTGAAGATAATAATGGCAGAGCAGATTGTGGAGGAGTTAAGCTAGAGGGCACGTAGGAGTGCATGAAGGTTATTAGGAGAAGCAGAGAGGCGAGAGGAGCATCCAGCATCTTCATCAACTATTTTGCAATGGGTATTTGTCGGCGTCTTCATCTTCCCCGTAACCAAATCTTCCTCATGGGAAAGTGAAAATTGGCGTTCTTCACCAAGTCTTAGGGAAAGGGTAGGATGCAGGTTGAGAAAATCGGTATCATCAATCACCTATCATCGACATCACAAAGTGTAGAATGCGGGTTACGAAGGGTCAAGTTGGAGTGGAATCAGGCGGCGGAAATAAGGAAGACGTGATGCAACTGTGCATCCACTTCCATTCACGGGCAAACAAAAGTCTTCGTTTTTTTATTCTATTTTTTGATTTAGAGGGATAAAGATTTCACACACGCACGGTCCAGAGCGAGGAAGAAGATTCCAAAGGTTCTCTGTTGGCAATACGAAATTGTGTGATAATCAATTTGTAACCGAGTGACTCTCGGTCCGAAGAGGTTGATGCTTGAGAGAAGAGAGGAGGAAAAGAAGGCGACAAGGGTTTTAACGATAACTTCTACTTCTACTGCTCTACCAACCTATACTACATAACTACTACTGCACTTGCTACTCTACCACCAAACCACTTTACCAACCTACAACTTTACTCCCTAAATATATAGCTATATATATTTTTACATGAAGAAAGTCTGGTACAAAGAAATATACTACCTAAATACGTAATTACGCTATTAAGTAAGACGTAACGATAATCAAGCAATATAAGATCCTACTTGAAAATGCCGTGACTCGGCGAAAGAAGCGATCAGAAGAAGGCGTTTCCAAACGCTTCTAACAGAGGAAATGAGAGTTGCGCAGGCGTCTCTCTTTCTTCTGTAGAAAGTAATTTGCGTTTAAGAAATCAAGATCCTTTGAAGCTCATGCAGAAGCTCAGAAGAAAGTGTAAAGAAAAGTCAGTCAATGTAAGCGAGACGACATGATGCTGGTGCTTTGATGGTGATTGTTTCACAAATGAAATCCAATTCATTCAGAATTGAGCGTTTTTTTGTTGAGAAGATGATCCCATCGCAAGAGAGTGCCAGAGTTGACTCGATTGATTGAGCAAGATTCCAATGGAAGAGATGTCCAACCAGACCAAGGCTCATCTTCACAAAATCCATGGCCAGAAGAAAGTGAAAAAAAGATAAGAGAATCTAAAAAAAAAGAAAACTGCCTTAAAAAGATAAAAAAAAGAAATGGCAGATATAAAAAATATAAAAAAGATAAAAAAAAAGTTGGAGATAAAAAAATATGATAAAGAATCGAAACATCGGATAGTCGATGAGAGATTCTTGAAAATATTTTGAAAAGAGTATAATCTTGTAAATGAAAATTGCACTGGTATATATCTGTAAGTAAGATATACCTAATTAAGATTATATATATGAGTAATATATATAATGGTTTCTCCAAACCGTGACTCGGTTTGACTGCTGGGATGCCCAACCAAGAACGGATCCTAAGCGGAGCATAGTCGTGACGCGACTTAAAGATAAGTGTATAAAAAAGATAAAAAATTACATAAAAGGATCAAAAGAAGAAAAGAAAGAAAAAAACGAGAGAGGCGATCAGTGACTCAGATGTATGGGTCTACAGGTCGATACCTCCTCGGCAAAGAAAAATTTGTAGACGAGTATTATTGGACACCATGGCCGTTCGCGCAGTCTCTGCTACCAACTACTACTACACTCTACTACCTACCACTACTGCTACTATACTACTACAACTTTCCGTGGCATGATGGCATTTTTTCTCACATCACCTAAAATCTCACCTCTTTAAATGTTTATATATATCCATCATCATTTAGTACAACTTACTACCACCACAACCAAAATCCAAAACCACCTACATAAAGATATATATATCTCGATATATTTTTGCTATGCTAAGCTCTTATTTAGATAAGAAAGAGAGAGAATGATAGCACACTGTGACTCAGTGTTTCATCGGTCATCGATGTCGTCGTTCAGCATTCATCATCAGAATACATCAGTCATCATCACCATTTTCAGCATTACCATCATCACAGAGAGAAAGAGGGAAGAGGTAGAAGATATGCATTTATATGAGGAGGTTATAAAGTTAATGAGGGGCAGCTAATCTGAGAGATAGAGATAACATGCAAACCGTGACGCGGTTCTTGCATCGTCCGGTCCACTTTCGCGAGCCAGAGATAAGTTTTCTCAGAAAGAGATAGAGTGGAGGAGTCTCCGTCACACAGCATCCGCATGCTTGGCCATGATACTCCAACGGAGGAGACCAGGCCAGTGAGGTGACCGGAGGAGGAAAAGTATTTTTCCTTATTTTTGCAGAAATTATAGAAAATGTACCCGTGGACCAGTCTAGATTAGAGAGAAAGACCAATCAGAAATCCTATTCAATCAGAGTCCAGGTTAGAGAGAATTTGAAGTATCCCGAGTTCCTATGATGAGTCCATAGTCCCCGAGAGAAATTTGTTGACAAGTCCAGTCCAGTAGTCCCCGAGGCAAGAGAAGAATTAACGGATGAATTGCAGTTAAAGGCCCATTGACAGAGTTTTAGGAAGGACATCCAAGCATCCCATTCATCTAAAAGTCGAGGTCAATAGAGAAAATATGGTACCGGGTCAATAGAAAAGCAGCAGTGCATCTGCCATCAGTCCAAATTTCCCCAAAACGGCCAAACCAGTTGGTATAGTCTAGAGAGAGCAGAGTATCAAATCACGTCAGCCTTACCCACCAGAGCGTTGCTTCCAGAGTACCTATATGGAGTTATTTGCGTAAGATTACGATAAAAAAATCTCATAAGGAAATATGGCGGAAGTTGTTTTTTACGAAATGCAGAGAGCATTCGGCTAAAGTATCATTCCAAACATCGCAATCGCATCTTGACCATCCATCTTGTGGACTATATTTTTGACGGCTCTAAGTTTCGGGATTCCATTTGGGACGACTTCCGCAGTAAGATTTTTGAGAAAAAATAGAATAAAGGGTTTGATGTCGTCACCAATTTCTACCGGAAGAGAGCCAAGGGAAATGTTCTTTTGGGGAATTATATTTGGGTATTCTTGAAAAATGCGTAAACCACTGCTACACATCTTACCATATCGCGTTATATTGGAGGAAGCATGCATCATCACCATCATCCTAAGACCCCATTCATCAAAAACGTAAGAAAAATCATAAAAATAATTTGAGCAAAAAATTAAAAGTGAAAAAGGAGAGGATGTCATCCGCATCATCAGCATCAAAAAATCATCTTCATCAAATTCATCGCATCCTGTGAGCTAGTGGCTAAAACTCGGGAAGGGGTCCACGGACGTTAATAAACCCCGAGTTAATGAGGCCATTAGTGAGGATGCCGTCCGTGAGCACGAAATGTGCGGCAAAGACCCAAAATACACTTAAATAAAATATAAAATAACTAATGGTTTGTCATGACAATTAATACTAAAGGTGCGTTTGTGAGTTTTTTCTTTTAACTAGGCAACCCGAGGACGGACAAGTGATGACCAATGAGAAACAGCAACACTAAGGAATATTGCGATCATGGTTTGGCATTTTAATTGGTACATATTTATATTATTTTTGAAAATTGATTCTATGAACTTTATTCTACGAATATATATGTGTGAAAGCTCAATAAAATAACAACAGTGAATTAAAACTCAAATGTCAATTTGTTTTCTTCTTCTCTTGGCACATGACATGTATGTACTCATTATGCTCTTACATTCTTACAGAATAATATTATTTTGTCACATTTAAAACTACTACATGTGAATCATAAAACATACTTCATTGCACTTATCAGATTCGAAAGAACTATTTCATTATTGCTTCCAGTTACATAGCAGTTTACTTGTTTTTTCTGCATTGCATTGCATATTACATAAGAAAAAGATGCCAATGTTTGAATATTGAATTTTTCAAGCATAATGAAAACTTGTTTTTAAATCGTAAATGAGTAGAACACCAAAATTCGTAATAGGTGGCTCGCATTTTGCTGCTTTCTCCGAGAAAAAAGTTATTTTGCGGCAATGCCAGGAGTCGAACCCGGGATTCTCGCAAATTGGGGGCAAAGTTGGCGTGAAGTTCTCATCAAGCGTACCTATTCATTCGAAAGCTTCCGTCTGCACCTTTGTATATTTTCTCCTTTACCAAATAGATCAAACAGCTAGAACAATATAAGAAATACATAAGGCACAACTTTCGAACGTGAAGGTCTGCGAGCTTCAACGTATCACGCAACTTAAGCCCAAAACCATGCGAGCGTTTTAGCCACTAGACTACATTGCCACCCCTACGACTTTCAAAGAAATTATTTCCAATTCTAGAAACACTCCACTATGCAGGGAAATTATTCATATCAATAATTAAATGAATGGAGATGGTGAGACATAAATATTTATTTCTGCTTGAAAGTTGTATATTAGGTAATTAACACGGAATAAAACAATACAACACAACAACTTTACCCTTCGTAATAATATTATGAGATATAGCATTCTGTATTTGCATACATGCATATTATCCAAAAAAAACTAACTATTAGAATAAAACATGGATACATGGGAAAAGTAGAAAATATTCACAACCACGGGAATAGTTTCTAGTAGACTAGTACATAAATTAAATATTATAATAATATGTCATAATAAATGTAAATGAATGTCATGCACAGTAGGAGTGATAATTACCAGAGAGCATAACGGATTATTACAAAAACACCGATTGCAACTATTACCCAACACGTCCATTGCGTGCATTTGTGCCACCATTCTTAGGCATGTCATTATTCACACGAATGGCTTTTACATACAATTTCCATGACTTTCATTATCAGCATTTCGTTGGTCCATTTTGCACTGTTTTCTTGTAGAAAGTGGAAATATTTTCCATGTATGCAAAAATGCAAATATTTTCATTGCATGCAACTTGACTTTTGGATTTCTCTTCTCATTATAGCCACCAAGCCCGAGTAAACATTGTATTTACTCCTTAATAAACTGTACTACGAAAACGATGGCTTCCGATTCCCCTGAAAAGCTCCTTAAGAAAACAGACGATTTCGTGGACCATCTCATGGTGGAAACGAGACGTCTTATGACTACCGATGGCCACCAAGAAGTACATGAAGTACACGGAGTAAAAGAGCCTGCTCCGTCAAGACTAGCTCCAGAATACGTAAAAGAGTTTGTGCGAAATCCGTTGCTCAACGATGAAGACAGTTCCAGCTCCTTTGATCCTTTCTCCTCTGAAAATTCTCGCTCTTTTGAAGAACTGCAAATGTTTCGCCGACGGATTAAGGATGACGATCGCCTCAGTAATATTTATCAGCTTCGTCACAATTTCAGCAGCCGTTTTGACAACAGGGCATGGGTTCATCCTCACGGGTCCACTAACTTTGACTACAAGGCAATCCCAAAGCGCAAGCAAGTTCTGGTCGAACGATACAAAAACCGGGTGCGCAGAGAAAACTACATGTATTTGAGTCGCCATCCAGAAATTCAGGCAATGATTAGTCTTTTTATGAAAAAACTGTTGGTGGCACAACCTGCGGACGCGACAGAATATTTGGCAGAATATTTTGCAACGAGACTGAAGGGCTTGAAGGATAGTAAGGACTTTGAGCTACAGATCCAACAGGAAATGAAGAAGCTTAGTGGTTATCACGTTCAGAAAATGAAGGCTCAGGGGAAAATTAACATAAGGCCAAGCACAGCAGTGAGAAGTGAAGCGAGTGGGGAAGAGTGGCTGCCTGAATCTGATGCAAACTGGATGAAGAAACTTGGGATCGAGGCAATGGCAGCAGACTTTAGTTTTGATCCGTGCTGTTTGATGGCAACTAAGAAGAAAATGGTAGAGGGTGAATCTTGGCAGAAAAAGCTGAGACGAAGGAAAAAGAAAAGGGAGTATTGTGGATGTAAAGACTACAAGCTGAAAAAGAACCAGCAGCAGCGTCAGGAGGATGGCAGAAATACGGCAGCTACACTGGGGAATGTTGATACGCTGCAGACTGACGAGGAGGGGGACACCGAAGAGGAAGATGAAGAAGGAGAACCGGAAGAAGGGGAATGGGTGGGAACACTGGGCGAGGATGGTGAGGAGATTGAGGAGGAAATGACGCCTGAAGATGCAGATCGAATTGCAAGCGAAATGGTTCATGAGTTGTTTTTAGACCCGGAAGGCGCTGTCTACAGTGGGCATCATCGATCGCTTGGGGGCGAGACAAAGAATATTCAGTAAAAGTAGCAATAACATGTATAGTTAGCACAAAATATTGTTTATAGAAAAATTACGCTGAAAGCTCAATGATTTAAGCCTTGTTTTAAAATACACAATAAAAAGGCAAAAAAAATCCAAAAAAATATGTACACTTCTTTCAAATACACTACTTATTGCATTCACGTCAATTTCAAATATTATATTATTAATTAAACAAAAACAAAGAACGAAACAAATTAACAACTAATTTTCTACTAAGTACTTCCTCGTCTTTACGCATTTTTATCCATATCAAGTTGCCCCAAAATTAGCAGCAACAATTTTTAAAGCATAATATAAATATGCAATCATTGTAATTCTACTGTGTAACGGATTCAATTCAAACTATATCTGATTTTTACATTGAATTATTTATTTAAAACATTTTTGCAAGATTGCTGATAGCATCTTATAAGATGAATATTTTCTTAAAAATTACATTTCCTTTCTGAGGGGGTAAATCATTTGCAAAAGCGACCATAATGCATAAATCCAGGGTTT
This sequence comes from Entomobrya proxima, assembly GCA_029691765.1. Lineage (NCBI taxonomy): Eukaryota > Metazoa > Arthropoda > Collembola > Entomobryomorpha > Entomobryidae > Entomobrya > Entomobrya proxima. Next base: position 15,063,390 of record CM056171.1, on the reverse strand, counting down.
CTGTTAGGCTGAGAGCTAGAATATCTTCTCGCTGCAGCGAAATGATTTTTCATTAACACACCCAACTCCTGATTTTGTTTGTAGAGTGAAATGAATCGATCCACCATACCGTTCCTCTCTGTAACAGAAAAACATGACGTGACTGAAACTGAAATTAATGCGATTTATATTGTAATACTAGTTTTGCAAACGTAAACGTACTTTGTAACGCGCTTCCAAACTGCTCAAAGCAATACTGCATGGTATCCCATAGGTCGTCACTGTTGGAAGTCAATATTTTGACTGGTCTCTCCCAGTACTCCACCACAAGGGACTGCTTGGGATATTTGAAAGCTGCCAACTTCTTGTCAATCAGTTCATCCAGAGTGGGCAACTCTACTGTAATTCTTGCGTTATAGTCCTTGCAAAACTCGGTAAGTGCCTCAATTACCTCGTCAGGTTCAATATACATGAACTCCGCGGAGCCGTTGGAGCTACTGCCGACTGACGTGAGAGACTCAGTGTCTTGACTTTCGGATTCTCCCGAATCGGTTTTTCCGAACGGTACAGATGTTTCCAGTGAGGTTGTAAGTGCGGTACTCTTATCCCCACCACCTGCTGTACCTGGTGGGTACTCGCCAACTGGAATCGCGGGGGGTGGCATAATCTCTGAATACCGGCGAACTGGATCTCCGTAATCCTCCAAGGTGGGAAGGGGAACAGGTTCCAAGCCAAGAAGGGCGAGCGTGCCATCTTCCCCAAGAGTGCTGGTTCGAGGTCGCTGCTGATTGTCAGGAAGCTCCGGATCCACATCCCCTAAAATGGGAACAGTTGAAGGAGCCATTGTGGAGGGAGGTATTGTGCTCACCACTGCGGTTGTGTCTGCAGTAATTGCACTTTCTACCAGTTGCGTGGGTAGCTCCGATATTGGAATGAGTTCTTCCTCTTCCATTCCCTCAGGCTGCTCCTCATCTGCAGCTACTTTACGCAGAGCTTCCCTCAGCATTTTATTGGGCGGATCTTCAGGATCCACCCAAGACAAAACCGTAGCCTCGCTGGAGTAAAAGGAACAGTCTTTGTGGTCGTGAGGCTCTCCGCCGCAAGTGCTGCATTTGGAGGGACCCCTTTCTAAATCCTCATCCTCGTCCGCCTCGTCTAACATTTGCTCCAACTGATCGTCATCCTCAACCTCAACCACTGCCTCTTCAATAGTCTCCTCCGAGCCTCCCAAACTACAGCACTTTGGAGTACAGTGCTCTCGTGAATGGGTAAAGTCACCAAAGCTGAGCTGCTGATCGTCCGCTCCTTTTAGCTCTGGGATCAAGGCGCATTGTCCATTTTCGTCATCATCGTCATCCTCACTGGCACCATGACTGACTGGAGGTAGAAGTATTTCCAAACTAGTTTCTCCCAACTTCTTAGGCAGAGGCGCCTCCTCTTCGTCTTTTTGCGTTTTGGCTTTGCTTTTAGATTGGGGAGGATCGCACTTGCACTCTTTAAACTCCGAACTTGAATGGCTCAATTGATCGTCCTTGCCGCTTGCGGTGGCTTTCCCTTCTGACAGTGGGACAGGACTTTGCGTTTTAGAATGACTACTTCCCTCAGAGTCCAGGTCGTCCATAGCGTTCTTACCCACTATTCCCTCCAAACTTACGTTCATTTCACTCAAGTGGGCACTCTCTCTGGAACCAATCCTCGAAATGACGCCTTTCATCACGCGACATCGTTTTAGCATAAAATGCGCAAGATACTGCATTTCCTGCACGCTGTTGATTCCTAGTGCTTTCAACAGAGCGTCAAGGTTGACAAGATTACGCTCCGTTTCTATTAGGGGGTCCAGCAACTTGCGTAACTCTTCCTCCACCAGAAAACCACTCTCGTCACAGATAACCTTTGCCACGTGCTTCATCAAACGACGTTGGATTGCTGGATCTGGATCTGGGCCGGGAATAAATTCCTGTACAAAAAACAGCGTTTTAATAAGTTCTGTACACAAATAACCAACTAAACTAAGCTTTCTTACAATGCTGTTTGATGGCAAGAGTAACAGACTTGCACTCTTTTGACACGAATCCGTTTTCTGTTCTGAGGTCTCCATTCCGCTGCTTTCATCGCTCACACTGGCCTTTGACTGCTTTTTCTGGTCGGGCGTAGCAGACGACGAACCTGACTGACGCTTCTTCTTGCCGAGCACTATGGGGTATTGTGAGAACAGTTAGATTAGGTCGGACATTGCAAACAAACTGTATAACATTTATCTCAATTAATAATAAGCTTACATTCAGAATATGCCAGGCTTTTCTTTTCGACCCATTTTGTGACCTGCTCGGGTCGATCATCCATAAAAGTCATTTCCGGTATAATAGCATCTGTGTAGCCCAACTGTGTCTCAAACACAAACTTTTCGCTATCCAGCAACTTTTTCACCCTCTCCCTAACCATCTCCTCGCTCACCATCCACATGTCCATGTACTTTGCCCAGTCACTCATGGTCAGATGCAGTGTTTTCCTCCCAAACATGCTCAGACTTTCCTCCAGCTTGGCTATTTCAGCAAGAATCTTCTTTGCCTCCTTCTTCCCTGCCTCCATTTTCTGCTTCAAAGCCTTTGACTTTGCTGTAAAGCGATCATTAAACTTGAGTAGCAGCCTCTTCATCATATTTTTCATCTCCACATTTTCCTTGTAGCGTTTCTTCACAATGGCCAAATTGTACTGAAGCTTTTCCATATTGAGTTGGGTGGCATACTTGATTTGCTCCAACTCTTGAATCAGGATCCTTAGGTCATCCTCAAAGCGATGTCGTTGAGCGCGGCATTCCTGTTTTATCGTAATGTACAGCTCATTAAGATTCTTGAATTTGTCCAGCGCATCTTTCTTCCTGTCCTCGAGATGTGCCTCCTCCATGGTCTGGAACTCTCCCAACAGGTCCATCCATTCTCGTTGATTTTCCTCCAAGAACACCTCCCTATTTCTGCAGGTGTAGTCTTCAATCAAGTTCAACTCGCTCAAGAACGCACCCTGCATGTCATCCACACAATCATCTATCCTGTCGCCCAGCAAGCTTACGTCCTTTTGATAAATTTCCAAGTTTTGTTCGTATTCAAAATCGTTATCCTCAATCTCCTGCTGCATATCCCGAATCAGATCCTGCTTTTTCATAAGTAGTTCTTCGGAAGCTTGCATCTGCGCCTTGATTTTCTCAAAGAGGTCCATAGGGAGGATCTTTTCTCCGGAAATATTCCAGTTTGGCTTCAACTCTTCGTACATGTTCTGGCATTCATCATTCTCCTTTTGAAGCCTTTCCAAGCGGTCCTTTCTGGTCTCTTCCAACTTGACATGTCGTACCTTCTCACGATTTTCAGCAGCAACCCGAACATTGGTTATGAGCGCTTCTCCATCCAAAATAATTTGCTCCAGTTGCTTTCGACTTTCCTCAATTTGAACTTCTAGTGGGTCAGCCGTAACACGCTGAAGATTTAACAATTCCGGACCTGATCCTCCTGCAGCACCTTCGCCGTCCTTGAGTTTTCCGTGACTTCCCTTCTTTCCAGCAGCACTTCCCCCACTTGCGGCACTGACTCCTGTACCTGGTCGAGCTTCATCACCACCTCCGGCAACAAAATCCAAGGAGCTTACCTCTGATCCCTCTGTTTGGTTATCGTTCCTCCTAAAACACAGACTTTACGTTATTTTCTCAAATAAAACAATCTTATTTTTTAAAGCACTGACCTTGCAATTCTTTCTCCAATGCGAGCTCTCCTCACTGCAATCCTCTCCTGCCTTGCTTTCAGGAACTCCTGAACCGCCTCATCGGTGTACTGCTGAGGAGTATCCCCTTGCCCTGCATCCCCATAATCGGCCATGATTTAGATTTGTGCAACAGTAATTAGTAACTAGTAGTTCTATTCCTATTCTTAACTTCCGTCTGTCCCCTTCCAGCGCGACACAATACAACACATTACACGAACGATGCTTTGGAAAATGCTACCAAGCCCTCGGATGGTTTATCGATTTAACAACCCTTCAAATAGGCTACTACTAAAGTGATGAGGATGATGGGCAATGTCTATGGCAATCAAAATGGACACCATACACCGGCTTTCACAAGACGAATGCATTCACAAGCCATAATAAACCTAGTGCAATCTATTTATCAATCCAAGGTCATATAATTTTATTCATTATAAAATACAAAATTGAGTACAAAAGGCAAAGCTATACAAAATAATGCATAGAAAAATTTGATGTTCATTTTTGTTAATCTCTCAACTTTTAGAGATGTTGTTACTGTACTATTGTTACAATAGTATTTTAGATGCCGAGAAACTTCATCTCGAGGACGCTTCTTCATCATCATAATCCTACTCCAGAAGAACCTGCTTAGGAACTCTTTTGCTGCGTCGAATTCCTTCCGTACTCGTCAACTTTTCCTCTGGAACGTAAAATTCCGGATCATCATTTCCTTTGGTTCGTCTCTGCTTAGCCACCTTGATCGCGGGTTCGGGGGGTATCAGGAGATATCCTTCCTCGTTGACAGTGGGATTAACAGTAGTGCTTTGACGGTTCGCTTTTTTAAGCGTGCTGGGTACTTGCTCAAAGTCAAGTAAGTCCTCCTGTAGTCCCTCTGACGATGACAGTCTTTTACGTCCCCTTGGCCTTCCCAGAGAGTGAGCAACACTAGCTTTCGTCATCAACCTCTTTCTTTTTTGAAGAGACAGAGATTCCAAATCCTCATCAGATTTCAGAGCCTTCCATTTCCGCTTGATCGGAACATCACTCAGTTCGTCCACTGATGTTGCCACAAGCCTACTAACCATGTGCCACTGAGCGAGCGTTTTGGCGTCAGGAATGTACGGTCGGTCGGCGCTTTGTTTTAAGGCTTTGGTGCGCTTGAACCGTCCATAATACTTGAAAATTTCATTTTCAAAGTCACTGAGATTCGGAATTTCTTGTTTGTCTCTTAGTTCTAGTCCACGTATGTGCAATGCAGAAGCAACACTTTGAGGATTTTCCGGATGGAATGTTCCTATTGTAAAATATTTCACGTTTTAATTTCACAATATTAAATTAGCATTATTGATAATTATGCTACTTTATTTGAAACCATTGCATGTGATTGGCTTACTTCGATCAAAAGTCCTCTTCCTTTTTCCATGCTTGCTAATCCAGTTCCTCCAATAGTTGTCCCGCGTTTGCACATAACGAGTCAAAGATTGAATTGCAGAATCCAAAATATCTTTGTCAAAGGTCAGGAGCATGTGCTGGAGTCGCACTTCAGTTGGTTCCTGATCCCTCAATAATCCTACAAAGTGCATGTGCTCTTCAGGCAATGGTTTTGCTTTCACTCTCAACAGCAACTCCAGGATTTCTTTCAAATGCTTGTACTGGAACACATTGTATCGCGTCATTGCGTAAGCCTCATGGTACTGAAATGTAAAAGTCACCAAAATAAATTTCCCTATGCAATTTTTTTGTAATATTTTCAAATATATTAAACCCGTAAATTATATAATTTGACATACCGCTTCCAAAGAATTGTTGAATCTCGGATCTTTCAACCGCCTCATGAGAATCTTGTACCGAGTCAAACATCCCTTTCTGTTCTTGAATGAAGTAAATTCCTCAGAAATCTTCTGCCAGTTTCGGTTCATCGTTTTGGCCAACTGAAGCAGCATTTTGTCTTCCTCCCTGTGATTATGAAAACATACAATAGTGTTATTATTTCAGTTTTTCTTAAACATTAGAGATGACAGTTATGACTTATGACAGCTTACAATGTCCATGGCACAATCCAGTCACTGAAGAGGTTATTAGCTCGGTCCCTCCAAGTAGTTTCGCATCTCCACGGGAGGTAAGCTAGCAAGCACCCAAAATGTCCTTCTCGTGCAAGAAATGGTTTCAGCTTCTCGATAGTAAGTATCAGCAGACAATCCTCCACTCTAGTAAACGCGCCGTTTCGCAGGACAGGATTAATGGTTTTCTTGTAACGCTCGATTACCTGGCGTTTTGTGGCTGATGGGTCATCAATACTTGCAGCAACGAGCCTCCAATTCCCTGGATACTCCTTCAACTTGCCAAGAACATGTTCATCCAGCTCCTTAGTCCAAGCAAGCTTTTTAGGTGGGTCTACTCTGTTTCGAACTCTGAAAAAGCACTGATAGGGAGTGCGACCTGGCCTAAACGTGATGTCCGTAGTCATGTTCAATTCACGTGAGATTTCAGGCCAGTCATTATTACGTCTCGCATATATCTCCTATAAACAACAATTCAATTCAGTTAAAAAGTCCAACAGTTAGACTGTTGAATAACTTGTCAATTAAGTTGATATTGCAGTAAATTCACACCTTCAAACGCCTGCTTTCTTCAACACCCCAACGTTTGTCGTTGACAATTGGATGCACTTCATGTCTAAAGGCCAGTTCGCAATCCTCTGCGGTACGGTTCTTGCGGCTTTTGACCACCTATTTTTAAAGTAACAGTTACAATAGAAAGTTTGCATGTTTAGTCTTAGAAGATGAATTTAATACTCACCATTTTGTTAGCCACAGTCTCCCAGTCAATGATCTCATTTTCCATGTACACCAACTCCTCGTACGATTTTGTTTTCAAGCTTTTCTCTTGATTTGTTCGCCATTCGGCCAGCAAGCGGGGTGAGACTTGGCATCGAATGATGATGCCATTTGGCAGTTTAGCAATCACTGGGTTGATAATGCCATGTCTTGCTGAATACTCAAGCTCGGATTTCTTGGGACGCCCACGCCTTCGCCTGTAAGGATCTATGGCAGATCCGTCCAACTTGCCGTCTTGCATCAGCTCTTCTTCATACTTGCGAAGACAATCGGTCATCAGGACTTCATACCTATCGTTTAATGAGCACAGGCGACGAGTGTACAGAGTTTCCTTGATACAAGCTTTCAGCTGCTGAAGGTCCTTTGTTGTCCCTGAGAATTGAAAACGAATGTTAGATACATGATACATTCTTTGAATAGAATATGAATTTAACTTTTTTATACATTTTTGCTTGTCTCGCTTGAAGAAACAGTGCGCGTAATTAACAGTACGATGAACCACGTCTGGTGTCATTGGGTACGCCATTAGCCCATCTTCCGTTTTCAAATACGGAGGTTCCAGCGCCAGTCGAATGGGTTTTAATCCAAAAACACTTGACTCATCGAAACGAGCACTTCGGACGTTTAGAGTTTCATGCACTTCCTCGAATTCTGACTGCAAGATAAAACCAATTTAAACTTAGAGCAGATAATCCTTAATTTTAAGCCTATTGATTTTTAATGAACTTACACAGATGTCTCGCTTATCATAGTACACCTTTGTCACATGCTTAATCATATCACGGAGTGCCTTTCTCGTCTTCAGTAGCTGATTCAATACCTCGTTGATGTTATTGTTCACTCGTATGGTAGCATCTATAAGCATTTCACACACAAATGTACATTCCTACCATCAAACAAGTCAATTAAACTACAAATTCAAATCTTACTTCGCAACATGGTATTCAAAGGAGTGAAGCTTTCCGGCCTTCCATCCTGACTTAACTGTGGGAACCTCTGACAGTATTTTTGTCGAAAATCCGAAAACCAGGGCAATGTTCCGTTCTGTGAAATCGGGATCTCACCAATCTCCTGTCCATTGCCACATGCCAATGCCAGCCAGCTAAGGTGCTCATAGTAGAGCTGAAGACGCAAGGGGGATTTCTTATTGTCAGTACGAAACTGGACCAACTGCTTACAATAATTCTCAACTTGAGAACTCTCCGCCGTTAATCTGGCATTGAACCACCTTTCCTGTTCCCCCAGCATGTAACGAAACTTGCGAAAAACTATGTTATTGCCTTCCGAGGCTGAGCTATTCATATCCGGTTCTTGTTTAATGAGTGCAAGTGCAGTATCTGACGACTCCTGCAGCTCATCGTCATCATCGTCGTCATCCTCCTGGTCAACAAGGCTGCGGTTAGTAATTAGCGCTGTAAAGAAACAAAATGGATACAAAATTCACGCGAAATGTCACAGAGGAAATGCAGATTTTAAAATACTTGTACTTACATTTCCTGGTAGATTGTGTAATCATGTCACACATTTCTTTAATTTGCTCCTGTGGAACTTCCGTTTGGCGGTTAAGCTTATTCCGACTTGCACGACCTCGTCTTGGAAGCGGTTTTGGACACATAGTATCTTCATCCTCAAGTTCTCCCAAACTGTCATTATCCCATCCATCTGCGTCCACGTCACTTCCAACCTCGGTGTTCACATTAGCCTCCCGCAATACTTCTTCTATTTGATTGAGTTTATGCAGCTCCTCTTCGAAACGTTGTGCCTCCAAGTCATCGTCCTCACATCTGCCCTTCTGCACCTTCGTAAGACGAGACACGGGCTTGTCCAGTCCCAAAGTGACTCCCAAGTCCTTAACCGCAGGTTTGGCCCCACGTTTCTGCGCTTTCGGTGGTAGAACCGCTGGCTTGTCCCGTACCAAAGTTGCTCCAAACTCTTTTACCGCGGGTTTGATCGTCCGCCTCTGCAGCACCTTCGGTGTCGCTGGCTTCTCCCGTCCCAAAGTTGCTCCTAAAACCTTCATTGCGGGTTTGAGTCCTCTGACCTTCGTTAAAGGAGTGGCTGGCTTGTCCACTCCCAAATCCTTCACTGCGGCTTTGGGTTTGCGCCCCCGCTTCAGCACCTTCGGTAGACACGCCACTGGCTTACCACGTCCCAAACCCTTCGCCCGCTTGGTTGGACGACTTACTGGCTTATCCAGTCCTGAAATTTTTCCCAAATCCCTCTCCACGGCTTTGGGTTTACGCCCCCGCTTCTTCGTTACCGCTGGCTTATCCAATCCCAAATTTAATTCTAAAACCTTCTTCGTCGGTTTGATCACCCGTTTGCACCTCAACCGTTCCGACTTCATTTCTTAAACTTTGACCTTTATTTCCGCTGTTTTGTCAAGTAACGGAGGACAGTGATGCACCACTGACCACTAATCGACAACTAAATGCACCAAACCACGAAATTACACAATAGTGCAAAGTGCTTGTAAAATATGGAATGAACTTCAGTAAATGAACTGCCAAATGATCGGATTTGATAGAGGAAAAATGGAAGCGTGCAGCTTTTGGCCTTTTCCGCTTTACACCCTGACGCTTCAGGAAAGACTGAATACTGCAAACACTGCACTGCAGTGTAATGGATTGGCTTCTAGGAAGTCTGATGCAACTTTGAGGAGGAGGGAGCTACAAAGTGCGACCACGCTGAAAATCAGTATGGGGCAGTGTGCTACAAAAGTCTCATGAACCGTTCCTTCCTTTGTTCGTTCCTAATCGGATTTAGCTCAATTATGTAATGTAATATGGATTGATTTTACAAATTGACGAATTTAACTTTACTTCTGACTTTTAGAAGTTAGGGTTTAGGTAGCACGTAATGAAACTTTATTACTCTTATTTCACTTAAACGTAGCTAAACTAACCACTTATAAATCTCGTTATTGTGTCAATTCTGTAAAATTAAAGATCATGATTTTTCATTTGTGAGTTTGGTTTGCAGAAAATCGGGAGGATGAGGTGGAGGTCAGTTTCCGCAGTCTTCTTAACTCGCTGTCAATGATTTCCTTTTGTACAGTCTTCTGAGCAATCTGAAATTGTAAACTTATTAATTATGATTGTAGCTTTAATGACAAATGAGAGTTTCTGTAAAAGTTTTTACCATTTTGGCAAGCAGCTCATTTTTAATTTTCAGCATATTATTTTCGCATAGCAGTGCTTCATTTTGTTTGGCCAAATGCGTAGTTTCCTTCTGATTTCCCCTGTCTCCATCAATGCCCTTTGCTGTCCAATCTCCCATTTCATCCATATCAAAGTTCAAAAGCCCAACTCGGCAAGAAATTTGCTTCAAATTCAAGTACTTGTCTATGTCTTCCACATTCCATGTCTTCTTCCAACAGGTGTCCTCGTAATCAGACTTGCTCAACGATTTCATCTGAGTCTCCGTATCAGTAACATAGTCAGAAGAAAAGGATAGCTCACGTTGCTTCTTCGATTGTTGTATTTCTCGTCCACAATTCATTCGTCTATTTAATGCGGAGTTACTTAAAATGTTTGAACCGCTTCTTGTTCCAAACAACACTCCATCCACGTTCCTTAACTGATGCTGCAGTTTTCTACGGGGTTTGCGCCGTGACATTGACATGATTCACAGTTGCCTTCTTGTCTTTATGCTTTATCTTATGTCTTGCATTATTTACACACATGTATTAGGGAAGTACATCTATGCATACGGTTAAAAAAACTAACAGATTTTCAGAAAAAAATGAATTTTGGTGATTCATGCAGTTGCTTTGGACATTTTACGTTATGCGTAACGCTAGTGATTTGCCTCTTACCTGAAATAGTAAAATGCTTATCAAGAGATGCCATGATGCATGGGCGCATGTATGCAATGGCATTGTCCAGGAACGAACGCTCGCTTAGTTTTCAACAGAATTATCCCAGGGCCCATTCTAAATGCATGAACATGAAGTTGAAATTTTATTAGTCTTGCCATGGATTATTGCTGAAACCGCTAATTGGATGTAAAAATTGTTTGAATATTAATGGTAATTCATTTCAACGTAGGTAATTTCATTTAGAGAATATGCATGCTTCATGATTTATAACTAGCTTTGCATGTAGTTGTAGTCAAGTCTTAGTTTTTTAATTAAAGAACAACTTTTTTTCAGAAAGATATCATTTTTCAATGACACCCAATATAGATGGAGAAATGGCTATTATTTCCTTGGACATGGCACATGGTCCTTGATGTTGAAGCTAGCCGGTGACCAACTTGGGAAGGTCTATTATTGATAGGTAACGATTCAACGATAACGAAAAATCGGATGCTGAGCAACCAAATTGAAAATGTGTACATGAGTCGTGTCTCTGGCAACATATCATTTTCATTTATCTTAATGCTGCTTGCTATTAAGCTTAGCTCCGTAACCTAAGCTACGAAGTTAAGGTACCATCTAAACTTTGTCAACGTTATCCATAAGAATGCTGTTCTCTTAACTTATAATTTATTGTCAATTAAATAAGTTTTATAAGGTAAAATATCTTCACTGCTACATGAATTGTCATCTGCTTATTGTGGTGCTATAAATTTGTAAGTAAGTGAATTCGTTGCAACGTGTCCCGAAGCAGTAGCACGTCCCCATGTGGACTCCATTCCACTTCCGAAAATGAAAACTTAGCAGTGGTGTTGTGCATGTAAACGCTGGGGTATGCGTTCGCTTTAGAAGTCCAGAAGTAAATTAAAGGTCGTATAGAATTTGTGGTTTTACATACCACTGCAAGCTTATTGCTAGAATTTTGAACATTGGAATTCCAACTAAAGTCTGACACGGGATGCTGGTGGATCAGTACAGTATTTAGAGTAGCGGTGGAAATTAGATCATAAATCCAGAGAACTTGTGGGTAATAGCGTGTGGTACAAGCAAGGAAAGCTCCATCCGGAGAAAGTTTTACTCTTGTTGTGGGACGTGGCGAAGCGAGATGAACTTCTGAAGTGAGAAGTGAGGTGGAATCCAGGGTTATGGAAGGCCATTTAGACAACCGAAGATCTTTCGAAAGAAAAACAAATTAATGAACTTTAAAAAATCATAATAATGAATCATTTTAGTTAATAGCATAACTTTCGCTTACACTGGTTCATCCCTAGACTGGGACTTTTGTTAGCTTCATAAAAAATCTCGTATTGCCCCTGACCTCGTTCTTTGCCAAAATCGATACTCATTTCTGGTTCTAGCACGTCATGGATCATCACCCCGAATGTAAGCCCATTTAATACATGCAGCTCGTTTCTGTTTTGAACTGTACACACTATCGCTCCAGACGGTGTCCAATAAGCAGCGTTAAATCCACAACTGCTCATACCATAAGGCGAATAATGTTTAATCAATGCCCCGGTTTTAACTTCGTAAATGTATAAGTTGGAAAACAAATTGGAATCCCAAAGACATAAATAGTCGGACACCGATTCCACACTCCAACATAGTCCAGCGATATCTTTGGCGATCACTGAAAACTGGAAGGAAATGGTCCATGATGATTTTGACGGGGTGGAGTATATACCTACGTGGTATGAGCAAGATTTAGAAATGGATGAGGACAAATGGGCAACTGCTAGGTATCGTCCATCAGGAGAAGGAGAAATTCCGGCACATGAGCGTATGGGGCATGTGTTCTTGATATACTGAACTTTCATTGAGCGTATCGACCAAATAGACAGGAAGCTCTAGAAAAACACACATAAAAATATTTGGTTATGTGCCAGTTTGCCATCTTATCTTTTCAGTTACTAAATTACAAAAAAGTATACCATGTCTCCTGCCATGCAAAGCAAATGTCTTGCGTCCTTTGCCCATATGAAACTTTCCAAGCCGTGGATGTCCTGTCCCAAGGTCACCTTACATTTCCATTCCGGGTTCAAAACTGAAAAGACACTAATAGCTGCATACTTTTTACAACTTGCTCCCAGAAAACATGAATCTGGAGACCACACCAAGTCATCAACTGGAACTGATGGGACTTGATTCTTGGAACTTTTTAAACTGAACTGGTAACACACTTTAAACACATTATTAGTATCCTGTTTGGAGTCACATTTTCTTATTAAGATTTGCCGCTCCGTGTGATTGTAAGACGCAAGGTAAAACCCATTTGGGGAAAATGAATAAATGTCAACTATAAATGACGCCATAATTAAGAGTTGTCATAAAAATAAAAACAAGGAAACATGCTGATTTTTCTATGTCCAGCCTAACCTATGATGTAAGCTTAAGATTAAGAAATGTACTGGAGCTAGGCAAGTGGATACATGCCTCTTTGGCTACTGAGTGCTGGCGGGGTGTCCGACAAAAACCAAAACAATATTCCCCTAATATTGAATACCTACCTGCATTTCTTCCTACCTGTCCACTTTACTTTTCCCTTCGTAACATAATCCATCAGATGAAGTATCCCTGTTAAACTAAACCTATAGTCTGGCAGGTATCCCAACAAAGTGCTTCTTCAAAACTTCCTTTGCTGACTTTGTACAGACCATACATGTGAGTAGTATGAGCATAAGTAAATGTACCGGGCACGGAACAGCGATAATGAATACAATTTTAACGTCAAAGAGGTCGTTGTCCAAGTATATTTTCAGTTTTATTAAACTATCACAAGGCAGTTTAGGTAGTATTATAATAATTGTATGAAACAGGTAGCGTGATAGTACGATTTATCTTTAGCGAATTTTGTCAGTTATTTGTGTACAAGAATAATCGAGACAGCCTTTTCAGTAACATGTTTATCGACATTTATGGAGCTGAACTAGGTAAAAGTTATTCTGCGGGAGAGGATGATCCCGAAGGTGCCGCGTGCTTTTCCGCATGATATATTTTGAATATTGCACTGAGCACGGGAGCAGTATCTTGATCATTCAGCCAAGTATTAGCACTAGCTGGACTTTCCAAAATGTTCAAAAACGCCAGCAATGTCTTTGGACTGTTCAAACCTAGTCGAATGGTAGGTGCATTAACTAAGGCTGTAAATAAGTGGCTCTCCCGATCCAATCCCTGTAAATCGTCAATGTCCATAGTCTCCCCCGCTTTCCCTGCCAGTATCCACTCACAAGCAGCATCTTTCCCATTTTTGTTGGCTCTCAATGCCTGAATAATCTGCTCGTCCTGAAAGCCCATTTCTCTGAGGCTTTCCAGTGCCTTAGGATTTGGACGGAATTCTCGCTTTTTGACTTCCATTAAACCTTGAATAATGCCGCGTGGATTGCAGGGAATATCTGGAGGTGCAGGATAAGTGAACTGCGTTCCCTCCACAGGTTTCGAAGATACAGCTTTCAGTCTGGACCTGATTCGCGTGTGCATTTCGCGACAAATGAGATCTGCGTCTTCGTTTCCGTGGAGCAATGTTGACATGACGGATATCAAAGAGATGATTATTTTCCTCAGTTCTAGTTGAAAGTCCACCGCTGATTCGGGAAAGTCCAAGTCATCCTGATGAAGCAACGAATGTGCATTGTTGGCATGATGATGATGGGCCACTTGCTGGGGGGAAGTGGGTGTTTGAGGTCGAGCAGGTACAGGAAGCTCTTTAGTGGCTGCTAAAATCTCTGCCGCGGTTGGTGGCTTTAGTTCAACATCATTTGCAGAATCCTTAGTAGAGCCACGAAGTGTGGTGGGGCCACTGGCGGTGGTTGAATTGGCAGCAGTACTACGTCTTCGACGAACAAACAAAAGTACTTCATTATCCTTAAGTTTCTCTTCGTGAAGGGCGTGGTGATCACTAAGAGCTCGACTTTCTGCCGGGTAAATCACTGCATATAAAAAATTATAATCTGTACAATTTAAAGAATTCAATTGTGTACTCAAAAAGTATAATTAAGAATACCACTTAAAAATTCCTCAAGTCTAACCTCTGAACTGCTCAGGAGTAGCCGAGCTCTCATCTGGATAAAAGTACTGAATGGCCAGTTTCTTGACGTTGTCCACAGTGGCACTGGGATCAAAGGCAGTCTCCCAGGAGTATCCTTCCGTGCTTATCAGCTGCACCTTTGTCCCCATAAAATTGAGGGTAGAATCTGAGACAAACATTTTCCCCAAAGTAGGCAACTGGTGAACTCTGAAAACAAAATTGTCTAAAGAAACATCGGCTCAAAGATCAAACTTTGATCATCAAAGCACGTGGGATGATGTGGGTTTCAATTCAACGGAAAAACAAGTTCTGTGAATTTTTAGTATCCAAGGAATCCCTTCCACAAACCTAAAGTTAACTTGGTTGCTAAAAATAACTGACTATTCGCTATGATAAGTTGACATGATCAAATATTAATTAAAGAAACCTTGCACTGTATTCTGTTTATCATTTTATCTGCTTGCTACTACACAGCTGCTACGTGACAGAATCAGCTGCCTCAGTTCGTTCACACACATCTTGCTCGAATATTACGTTACCTTTTCCCAACAGCACAAAACAAGCCAGCATGCAACAATCACAAAGACAAAAAAAGCGAATCGAACTTGAATACGAACGGAAAAGAGTATAAACTGCTGGACATGTAAATAAACTTGATTCGAATCAAATCCATATTTCCAGATCCAGTCGTCCAGTCCATTGAACGCGGATTGCTTTTGAATGCTCCCACAAGGATTTCTAAAAAACATTACAATTTTCAGATTCACCGGAATCAACCTTTTGTACATGAAGTCCCGGTGGAGGTGGATCCCAAAATTCATGTATGTTTTCATGCAATAACTTTAAGTAGGCATTAAACATAAATCCATGCACTTGCGGATCTTGATCCCTCTCCGAACAATGATTTTTTGCATCGTCAAGAAGTATAATTTTATAATTTATTAAATTCAAACAGTTTTCCAGATTTTGAGCTTATTTGGTCACTCTCGGTGGTATAAGTTATAAAAAAGCCCGAAACAATTATTCATTATAAAAATTAACAGAACGAAAAGAGCTAAAAACCGAAATTGTATCAATAATTATGCGTTAATCCGCCATAGCAACAACAGGAACATTCAAGAATCAAAAAGTTTTTAACAAGCAAGCAAATTTTCCATGCATGACTTTTCATTTGACAAAAAATGGAAATGACAACACAAAAAATTACAAAGAATAATTAAACAACACAAGCTCATCATACAGTGCTTCCCATGAGATAATTTAAATGTTAATTGTAATAATGCTATAAATTAAATTTTAAAAATCAATGGTAAGTATAAAAGCTATTCAAGGTTGAGTGCTGGATTGTACATAAGCACACTCAAGAACAAGACCACGGGCAGATGTTCATTCACCGTGGGCGCTGAGGATTCCGCTGCTGAAGTCGCTGCACCATCATTAATGCCATACTGCTCGCTATGATGATGCTCAGAGTGATCCCCGTCTCCCAACTGGTTTCCCTGGAAATCACCATCCCCACGGTTTCCAGCATGCCTGTAAATGTCCTTGCCCCCAACACCTATTGGCCGATCAGGGGCATCGTTATCAAGATTTGTAGGATTGGTGAACGCAGTGGCGTCTGTGCTAGTGGAGACAACTGAGCTTTGTACCTTATCTTCCTTCCAGTGTTGGTAACTCAAACTGCCAATAAATACCCGGGCAACTCGAAAATTGACTTCAGACCAATCGCAAGAATCAGTGGAGTAGCACTGCAGGCGATTAGTCACGGTGTACAAGTAGCCTTGGTCGTCAAAAGCGAAGGTATCCGGCCACTGGAGGTCCACATCATTTTGTACCAGCAGCACTTCCTTTTTAAATGGATTCATAGTGGCGGTGGTGGGGGTGGAGGTATTTACGTAAACAATGGAATTGTTTTGAAGAAGACCGTAGAATAAAAGGCCGTTAGCATCCATGGCTAAACCGTCGCTTTGACTGGAGCGGTGACTAATTTGAGTGGTTACGTCAGTATCTCGCAGTGTGACTCCATTTACGGAATCCTTGAGAACGGATGTAGGCACGGAGTAAATTGCAAAGCTGGACAGTGGACAGTAGTAAACCCGGGCATGACCTGAGCTGCGTGGAGAAAGGGCAATGCCGTCAATGTTAACGTTGAACGTATAATTTCCACCTGAAAAACAAGAAAATTTAAGTAAATTAACCCCATGGTCAAGAGCACCCAGGGAGTGCATGCAAATTGTTTTTTTTGGCAATGGCAAAATAAATTACCAATTTGGTTTAAACCCATTAACAGTAGCCAGAATTTGGTAAGCATTACATTAAATGCCAGCTACTTGGTTACATGTCCGTCTTTTGCATTATTATTACTTTAAATAGCTTTTTCTCACGGAACACTAGTCATTTGTAATTAGCCATGCAAGAAAATTACTGGAGTTTCACACGACGTCAACGTCTCAGTGAGCTATACATGCAACAACCTGCGCAGTTGCTAAAGTTGGTTCTAATTCTAGCTGGTCTCTGTGCTTTGAGCTTCACTTTGTTTGTCCATTTTTCATTTTATCGTCCCAAATCTCAACCTCTTTTTACCTCAGTAAAACAAAGGCAACAAACCTAATCCACTTAAAGGCCTTGATGCCGATGATGCTCATTACCGGCAACTACTATTACTTATCCCATTTAGTTTATATAGTAGGAACCATTCCTTAATAACAGACAATAATTATGCCAACTGGTAATTGAGTTGTAATTGAATAATAAGTGCGATTAACTCGAATACGAATACGATATGCCTGTAGCTTGATACTAAACTACTTATGGATGCAATATGAACAGCCCCAAAAGTTAAAAACCTACAACAAACATGTGCATATGCACGTTCACAAAAATGAAATATTTTGCTAAAAATTCGCAAAAAGTGCAAACTATTTCTATAGTAGAGATTCAAAATAAAAACGCATGATTTGTGTTTAAATTGCTTTAAAATGGGTATCACAAATAGGCCTTACCCAAAATGTCCACTTTGGTTGCGTCTGGATCTGCCTGCATGCTTGCATGCTTGACATACCAGCTCCTGCCCTTCTTTAGATTATAAACCACTAGTTTGGCGTCCTTGGCGTCGGTAATGTATGCAAAGCAATCATCTCTCTCCTTGCATTCGATCACAATATCGTTTAAAAAGTTGGTCTGTGGACTGACAACATCCTCTGGAAACTCATATTTCTGCAGAATCTCATCCGTCTCTAAATCGATAAGCACTATCTTTGCTTTGCACTTGGTTTCTTTGTTCTTGAAGATGTTCACCCTGCCAACGTCCACTGCCCACATTCTTCCCCACTGATCAATTTCCATGGATTGCACATATTGAAATGCGTTGCAATTGCCCACCTGTTGCATCTCCCAGTTTGGATACGGTACCAAAAATGGAGCGCCCATGGGTCCACTGGTCTGATTCAAGTCCACCAGGTTCAGCGTGCTGGGTACCCCTACTCGCCATCTAGGTACGGTGAGGTATATTTTGGACCCCCGTACCTTAATCCCGGTAATAGCATTGTTCTCTGGAATGTATTCCTTTGTCTTTAACAGTCGTTCTCGGGTCTGGTAAGCCGGCCACTTGAAGTCCAAACTTTTCCAGCTTAAAAGTACTTCATAGCTTGATAGTGGGTTTGAACTAGTCACTAAGATAATCAATGCTAGTGACAGCAAAATTGTAAGCAATGTTTTTGCGATTGCCATGGTAACAAAAGTCAGTGGAGGTTTTTGTAAAGTCTTGTGTCCCGTACTAGCGTAAAAACTGCACTGACAGAAGAGCTAGAAAAAAATTGCAATTGAAAAGACGAGACAAAGGTAAGTACTAAATGAGCTGCTGCGGTGCGATTCTCTAATATTCTTCATGAGAGAATTTTGTAGAGTACACAGGTATTGAGTAAATCTTCAAAACACTTTTATGATGTGTGTTGCTGTGTTATCTATCAACTAGAAAACTGGTTTTCGCCATGTATGCGTAATATTAAAGTTTTGCATTCATGGCTATTTGCCTTTGGGGCAGATGAACAAGACAACTCACTAAATCATCACAGAAATGGGAAAACTTGAGAGAGGGAGTTGAATCGTTGACTTTGTCCAGCGAGATTCATGTTGGCAGAAAAATTGCTTTTGTGATACTTAGGAATATGCTTGCATGTGAACACACATTGCAATTGTGAATTCTAAATAGTGGTGCTTGAGTAAATGTCATAAGCTTGTGCGAGGCTTTTTTGTGTTTGACCATAAAATGGGGACTTACAACTATAATGATATGACGAGGGGAAACTGCAAAATTCAGCAAACAGAAAAAAATGAAGAGTTCAACATTCTTGCCATCTTCTTGCGAGTAAGAACGAACTCAACACATATATACTCAACATGACTTACACTGTTATTACATATCAGAAGTTATCTATTTATTTGTATGTTGGTAAGCTCATCGGCATTGACGGTGGATGACTGGCAATGCCAAATATCTGTGCCATGGATTACAAGAGCTAGATATTGAGAACGTGTAAAGCAAACTAAATCAAGTCAAGTAAATTTTATTACGATGATATTGAATTGTCAATTGTGCAAATAAAACTTTATATTTCCAAAATATTTAATGTTGTAAATATTTATTCAATTGAATGTGTATAGTATAGAAAAGTATAGCAATGGGAGAGTATTTTAAATTTTAAACAATGTAAGTTTCAAAGCGAGACCAAATGTATTGTCGATGTCATAGAAACGCCCCCGACACCATTCCGTAATCAGTTATGCAAAGTATCTCGTAGTCGTCATGTTCAAACTGGTCACCGGCTAAAATCAGCAAAATTTTTAAAATTTCCAATTTTACAACAACGACAATCAAAGGGAATAAAATGTGGTAAATTACCATGCGACACTATGCAGTTTCCCCCAGTTTGTTTACGATACCCCAGCACCAAGTTGTGTCCCGGTCTTATTGCTCTGCAGATGTAGAGTAAGATCTTAGTGCCCGGTAGCATTCCGCCAACAACCATGTTGTAGAACTGCTGTCCTTTTCGCATTCTCACCCACGTGGTGGTCCCTTTTGGCATGTGAAGTACACTTGCCTTATCAATGTACACACCGATCTCTTCGTTTTCTGTGTTTCCAATCAGCATGGTTTCCGTAACAGGATTCCACTGGCCCGGAATAACTCCGTCATGGTAGTTTGCCCGAGCAACGTACAAAAACTGAGGGGATGAGCCCTTTGCATCCAAAACTCCGGCGGGATCTACTATGCCCAGGTCAAGTTGCCTTGGGGGGATCCAACTGATTTTTGGCGGGATTGGTTCCTCCATGGGAATCAGCTCTTGACTTGCACTTCCACCCGTACCATTTATTTGACCAACTAAATATGATGCTAGCGAGATATAAGTCGCAAAAACAAAAGTTGCACTTACTGACATGATGTTAAAGTTCTTTTTTTTAAATCGTGTATATTTTCAAAATAAAATTAATTGCAATCAGTTTTCCTGAATCTTTGACATAGAATTGCGAGAACAAAAAGAACCTTCAAATAAATTGCACAATGCAAATGATTAGCTAATGAAATGTAATTACTAATATAATTGAATATATACAAACGACAAACAATCGGAGTTGCTTTGAATGGTGCATACCATCATTAAGTACGCTTAGATATGTATGACAAACTTTAACAAAAATCGTTTGGAGTAGTATGAACTTAAAATAAAAACAATCAGATTCGTCAATTGTGTCAAAGAAATGCCTAAAAAGTTCCCACATTCAATAGTTCACAAAAAATCGATCTCAGGTCAAAATTATCTTTCAGCATTTATTTGAAAAGAATAATATAATTTAGAATCACACCACTAGGACAACAGAATGCACGCAAGCATTTTTTAGAATAAGTTATTCAACAAATTTTCATAATTTAAAAAAAGTTTGTTCCCTATGTAGACACTGAATAATCTAAAGCGTTTCTAAAACTCTTGGTAAATTTAACTACTGAAAATGCACTAACTGTCCAACTCGCATCCTTCCTACGCCAAGTTCCGTAGCAAAATTGTAATTTAAAGTCTCCTTCTTCAATGCTTATAAGTCTGTACCCTTTCATCCAAAGGAATCTACTATTCCCTATAACCATGAAAAGTATGTTTAAGTCTATGGGCGTATTTTTCTCAGTCAATGCTAATAAACTTATTTCTTTTATAATAATCTCCCCATTCACTTTAATATTAAACGATCTATCTTCCTGTCCATCATGATTAAATTCACCCATCTTTATACTTAGCTCGTAACTGCCATCTTCCCTGACTGGGATATTATATTCAATGCACCTATTGTCGTCGGCTTTACTACTAATCCCTTCAATGTAATTACAATACAGTTCTCTGTCTTCATCTATGACTCCAAGGCATTCCCTGGATTTGCCTGTTGTTCTGGTTCCCCACTCATCTTTGTAGGGCACCCGGTTTTCCGAAGTATACGTGATTGCCCAGGTGTCTGTGTGCGATCTACCGTTAAAGTTTACTGCTAATGTCACCTGAGAAATATGACAATTGCCAGCCTCATGCGTATTTCGACAAAGAACACCTCCATCGCTATAAAAGGCATTTGCTCGTCGACATTCGTCCCCATGAAACATGGTACTACTGCACTCTAAAAATATTTCGAAATATTAGTTCATATCTTCGTCCAACCAGTAAAGAAATCATCAGTTACCTATAAATGGCCTGCAATCCCCAGACTCCACATTATATTCACAACCCGATCTTCTACACAGACAAGGTAGTCTTCTGAATTTGTGACAAGATGGAACATCTTTCTGGGTCACAAATCGTATTACGGAAAAGCCTGCTAGGTGATAATCAGTATCAACTGTATTGCATTCTCCATAGCAAAATGCTAGCTCAACAATGCCATTTTTAATCTGACTTGATGAATAGCCCGGCATCAGTAGTACCTTTCCTTGTTTTCTCACTTGAAAATTCAAGATAAAATCTGCAGCCTTATATTGCTCTTTGATCACTTGAATTAAATCCAGCTCCGGTAAAATGATTACGTTGTTAAAAAGCACATTGAAGCCCTACAAATTGTTTGCAAAAAATATTCAAATATTTGGATGAAAGCATTAAACTGCATGAATGACGTTTGATGAATTATTGCTAACCCTAGTGCCAATTCTTTTCCAATAGTTATCAATCATTTTCAGGTTGAGCTCATACTCCCCATCCCGGTTCAACTCCACCTCATATTTTATACAGTTTCCGGGTTTTGATTTCTTCCAATCTCCCCAAATTTGCCATCGGTAAAGCCATTGATCTTTGCTGTCAACTCCAGTCAAGTACCGGCTTACATCAGACTTTTTTGTTTTATGAAGATCCTTGAATGGTACCTCGTTGTCTGCAAAAAACTGAATTCCATATCCATCTACATGTCGCTGATCCCGGCCTAGATTCACTGCGATTATCGTTTGATCGACCCTGCAATTTTGGAAACTTCTTGAGTTGGAAGCATCTCGCTTCCTAATTCGCTTTCCCAGCGCACAGGGGACGCCGGCGTAAATGTAAAATATTTCTGCTTGATGCTCATTTGGGGATCGAATACATTCAGACTCTGAAAAACGGTGCCGTTTACAAATGGCATCTACCTCGTCGCAATGGCCTGCCGACATTATGAAGCCACACCGAGCCTTTCGACAGGAACAGCGATCTGAATGCTTGGAACAATGTCCAGTGGGTGTGGGATGTGTTGTGCTGGGAGCTTGGGTGGTGGTGGTCGTCGTCGTGGATTTTCGAGTGGTGGTTTTTGCCGTACTGCTGGTTTTGATGGTGGTGTTTGGGTGGCGAGTTGTTACTTCGTCGCTACTGTTTAAGGATGTAGTAGTGCTTTTCAGTTTGTCTACTTCGACTCTAGGACCTACTGTGGATGACGTGATGAGAGTTTCATATTGGTTGAAAGTGGCACCAGAGTTCTGAGTTACGAAGGAGCTTTCCATTGGATTGCTTGTACTAGGATTATTTACAGATGCCAACGAAAGTTCTGTAACTGAGCTAGTAGGATACTGCATTTGGGACATTTGGGTGTTGGTCATCAAGAAATTTGTCGATTTGAAGAAAGGTCGCTCAGTAATTCTTGTGGTTATGTACCGAGGATTTCTTGAGTAAACAGGAGGAAATTGAATTGATGTAATGGGAGGAGCATTGGTAGTAAAGGTTTGTGGTTGATTTATTGTTGGGATTGGGGTGATCTTTGTTGCATTTGTTGTGAGAGATGTTTCGGTAGAAGTCTCTATTCCAAGCGTCGGAAATATGAATGATGATGGATGTAAGATGCCGGAGGGTGCCCGTTTCGTTGTGGTGAAATGATGCTGTGCGGTTGTACTAGTGTAGAAAGACATTTCTGTTTCGCTTGGACTTGGGTGGAGTGGTTGTTGGGTTGTCTTTGGCAAATTCATTGTCACAGTATTGATTATTAAACTGGGACTAGTCAATACCCTGGAGTGCTGATACAACATATCTGTGAGAGGCGTATAATGATCTAAAGTCGACCCAATACTGTTGGGTGAAAAAGTATTTGGAGTTTCAGTGCTAGGTTTGGTATTTGGGAGTATTGTTGATTTTTTTGTACTGATAGGCAATGTTTGCGTGGAAGTTGCGGCTGGATTAACTAATAGCATGGTCGTTGTCATAGAATTTTTTATTGGTACAGATGCAGCCGACTTGCTTGTGCTAGTTGGAATTTCACCCGCGGTTCTTTTAATGAGATTTGAAGTTAACGTTGGAAGGGAAACGGTTGTAAAGGGTGAATTAGATTTGGAGGCTGACGAGCTCAAATGCATTGAGGAAGGAAGTGCAGCTAATGTGCTGATTTTCTGAGATTTTAGATTGGATGTTGACAGCATTGTCGTGTCGGAGGTTTTAAAACTAGAAGATGAACCAGCAAACACAGAGGTGGAATCTAGTATACTTGCAGTTGCAGTTGGATGATATGTTGATAACTTTGTTATTCCTGAAGCTTTTATTGAAGTAGACGTGACTGCAGTTGGGGGAACTTGACTTGTGGTTTGTTCATTAAGTTTTGAAGTGAACTCTGGAAGGTATGCGGTTGTAAATGATGAATTTAACTTGGAAGTTAATAAATTCCCCAAAGTTGATAACGAGAGCAATGTTTGCGTGGTCATTATCTGGGATTTAAGGGTGGAAGATGACTCTGTATTCATATTGGGGTATGTTGAACTTGCGATTGAACTAGGAAATCCGTAAGTGGAAACTGAATTACTTCCGGTTGTGGCAGGATTCAATTTGGATGAATAAACTGATCCCGGTTCCGTTGTCATAGAATGTTTTGTTGCAGATTTGGTTGTGCTAGGTGGAATTTGACTTATATGGAAATATTGGGAGGTGTTTGCTTGGGATGACTTGCCAAACGGCATTGATGAGGAGAGTGTATAAAGTGTGCTCATTTTCTGAGGTTGCATGGTGGAAGTTAACGGCATTTGTGAGCTAGGTGATATTAAATTTGTGACTGAACCCTGAATCCCGTGTGCTGAAGCTAAGGAACTTCCGGTTGCACCTGGATAAACTGCGGAGGAATTAGCTGATATCATGGGCGTTGGCATGGAAGTTTTTACGGCATACTTGGATGTGCTCGGTGGGATCTGGCTTTCTTTAGTTGCATGGGGAAGGGAGAAATTTGATTGGGATGACGCGCTACTCTGTATCGTTTTAATACTGGAGAATGTTGAACTTGCGATAGAAATATGAAACCTGTTGGTTGATGCTGAAACACTTCCGGCTGCGGTAGGATTTAAAATGGATGGATAAATTGATATCGGTTCCGTTGTCATAGAATGTTTTATTGCAGACTTGATTGTCCAAGTTATAATTTCACTTGTACCTTCTTGTTTAGTTGACATTGAAATCTGCTTAGCTGTATTGGAATATTGTGATTGTGAGGAGGATCTTATTTGGGACAGTGTGCCTGAATGCATTTTTGAAGCTGTTGTGCTTCCGGTTGCAGAAACAGGGATGCTTCCGGTTACAGAAACAGGGATGCTTCCGGTTGCAGAAACAGGGATGCTTCCAGTTGCGTAGGATACGATGCTTCCGGTTTCAGAAACTGCGTTATTTCCGGTTGCAGAAACTGGGATACTTCCGGTTACATAAGCTGTGGTACTGCTGGTTAGGGAAGATGTGATACTTCCGGTTGCAGAAACTGGGATACTTCTGGTTGAAGAAGATGTGATACTTCCGGTGACGGAAGCTGATATGCTCCCGGTTGCAGAAACTGGGATACTCCCTGTTGCAGAAACTGGGATACTCCCTGTTGCAGAAACTGGGATACTTCCGGTTGCAGAAACTGGGATACTTCTGGTTGCGGAAGCTTGGGAACTGCTGCTTGAGGAAGATGTGATACTTCCGGTTGCAGAAACTGGGATACTTCCGGTTGCGGAAACTGGGATTCTTCCGGTTGCAGAAACTGGGATACTTCCGGTTGCAGAAACTGGGATACTTCTGGTTGCGGAAGCTTGGGTACTGCTGCTCGAGGAAGATGTGATGATACTTCCGGTTGCAGAAACTGGGATACTTCCGGTTGCAGAAAATGGGATACTTCCGGTTGCAGAAAATGGGATACTTCCGGTTGCAGAAAATGGGATACTTCCGGTTGTAGAAGCTGTGCTACTTCCGGTTGCAGAAACTGGGATACTTCCGGTTGCAGAAACTGGGATAATTCCGGTTGCAGAAACTGGGATACTTCCTGCTGCAGAAACTGGGATACTTCCGGTTGCAGAAACTGGGATACTTCCGGTTGCAGAAACTGGGATACTTCCTGTTGCAGAAACTGGGATACTTCCGGTTGCAGAAACTGGGATACTTCCTGTTGCAGAAACTGGGATACTTCCTGTTGCAGAAACTGGGATACTTCCTGTTGCAGAAACTGGGATACTTCCTGTTGCAGAAACTGGGATACTTCCTGTTGCAGAAACTGGGATACTTCCTGTTGCAGAAACTGGGATACTTCCGGTTGCAGAAACTGGGATACTTCCGGTTGTTGATACTGGGATACTTCCGGTTGTTGATACTGGGATACTTCCTGTTGCAGAAACTGGGATACTTCCGTTGTGAATGGATACTTCCTGTTGTAGAAACGGGGATACTTCCTGTTGCAGAAACTGGGATACTTCCTGTTGCAGAAACTGGGATACTTCCTGTTGTAGAAACTGGGATACTTCCTGTTGTAGAAACTGGGATACTTCCAGTTGCTGATACTGGAATACTGCTTCCAGTTGCTGATGTTGGGATACTGTTTCCAGTTGCTGATTTTGGGATACTTCCAGTTGCTGATATTGGGATACTGCTGGTTGAGAAAGATGTGATACTTCCGGTTGCAGAAATTGGGATACTTCCAGTGGCTGATACTGGGATACTTCCGGTTGCTAAAGCTGTGATGTTCCAGGTTGTCGAAACGGGGATACTTCCGTTTGGGGAAGCTGTGGGACGGCCAGTTGAAGAACTTCTAATACTTCCGGTTGCGATAACTGAAATACTTCCAGTTGCAGAAACCGGGATATATTCGCTTGTGGAAGTGATGCTTCCAGTTGCAGAAGCTGTGATACTACGGGTTGCAACAACTGGAATACTTCCGGTTGCCAGAACTGAGATATTTTCGGTTGTGGAATTGATGCCTCCGGTTGCAGTAACCGGGTTACTTCTAGTTGCTGAAACTGGGATGCTTCCGGTTGCGAAAGCTTTTGTGGTACTGGCTGGGGAAGCTATGATACTTCCTGTTGGAGTAGCTGAAGCACTTCCGGTTTCGACTGGATAAAATGTGAATGAATTAACGGATGTCATGGATGTAGGCGTTTTTATAGTAGATGCAGATTTGGTTGTGCTGATTGGAATCTGACTTGAAAGTTGAGTTGACACCGGAAGTAGCTTAGTTGTAATATAGGAATGTGGGGAGGTTTGCGATTGGGATGTGGAGGGAAGTGTACCTTGTGTGGTCGGTTTCGATGATTGCTGTACAGAAATTGTGTTCGACTGAGCTTTCAAAGATGTTGAAATGATGGTATTACCGTCGGTAGTAGTTAATCTTTTGATTGAAGACGAATTGTATTGAGATAAGGAAGTTTTGACTGAGGAAATTACTGTTATCTTGTTGGTTATTGTAGGGTTGCTCGTAATAGAATTTGTTGAACTATCCGACATTGGTGTTGTGGCTGTGACTGATGGCGAGGTTATCATGGAGTTAACTTGTGTTGTGGTAAATGGTCTATGTGTGTTGGTGTTGCTGACAATGGTAAATAGTTTTGACGGAGATGGTTGTAACTCCAAGGTGGAGTAAACCCTGTTTGATGACATGGAGGAGGAAGCGAATACAGTGGTCGGTTTTAACAGTTTTGATATTGTTGTAACGTCAGGAGACGTCAGAGATGCATGGACTGCGGTGGGAGTTGATGCCGTCGCCGTGCCAATATTGGTATTACTTTTGGCTGAGAAACCACTTTTTATGTCTGTGAGTAGTGCTTTTGTGTAAGTTGAATGAAATTTAGGAACGGACATTGTTGATCCGGATACAATGTTTTTCGTGTAAGGATTTTCGGAATTGAGTCTGAGTGTTGATTTTGACGAAATTTTAGTAGAAGAAATGTGATGGGTTGTGGGCGGTTTACTCCTGGAGATTGTTGTCTGCGAAGGTGAACTTACTGGATTACTGGAGACGTGGAAATTCTTATTAAATTCTCGAAAACTTTTCCCTTTAAATATTAGTTTATTCAAGTGATAAAAGCAATTCTCGTATTTATAATTGCTTTGCACTGCTCTGTGCATTATGTCAATTTTACATTGACTGATTTGCATAAATGAAAAATTTTAAAAGATGAATGACTGCGTCATAAAATTTGATTTAAATATAATGCTTAAATATTGTGTTGTGAATTTTGTTAATTACGCTTCGGTGAAAATACATTTTAAAATTTTTAAATACGAATTATAAGAATTTCCACTTTTTACTTACTTGACGATTCGGTGAGGTTACTTTTGCAGATGGAACGACCGGCTCAAGTGGCGTTGTTCCACGTTGTCCAGGATGCTCAGTTACCCTTCCAGAAGGTGGTCTTGGAACTGGGGTGACCGGTCCCACTGGTCCCCTTTCAGTGGTATGGCGTGCTCCCGGATGACGAGTAGTGGGGGGTTTACCAGTTGCACCATGTGTCATTTGATGGGCATGCCCGGTTGTATGCCCTAATATAGGATTTAGGGTAATATGAGGGAAAATTATAGACCTGTGAGAACCAGTGTGCAGAATGGGAGGAATTTCTGTCACTGGAATGGGTTCATGGGCACGGGCGATGATAAGACGAGGCTTTTTCGGACGTTGGTCCAGACGCTTATAACGGTTTTGAGAATTGTCGAGATGAACTGGTTCTTAAATTAAAGTTGTTGAACGTTAGTATAGAAAATTTCTATTAGAAATTAATGTAAAACTGTAAGTTACCATAGAGATCTCGCTTGTGTCTGTGATTACGACAAATTTCCTCTTCCCGAAGCAACTTCTTGCTAGGTATCCAGGAAGAACTAGTTTGCTGTGTTCCCATGATAAGAACAATTAGCAATGTGGCAAAGATCGTGCCGATCAGACACGTTGTATCCATGACGATGTTACAAAGCCAAAAATATGACAAAGAATCACTTGCATTTATAGGTATGTAAATTCGCATAAAGAATTTTCAGATTTTTAAACAAACAGTCGTTATTCCGCTTCTAGCCTTGATGATGAATTAAAATAGGTATGATCATTAACTGACAAGTTTCGTAAATGTGCAATAAAAGATTATGAATAATGTTGCAACAGTTTATATTTTCGTAATCTGAAAAAATGATACAATTACAGAAATACAGTTACATCAGGTTGTAAACGGACATCTAGCGTTGACGATTAAAATTTATTTAAGTTGTCAATTAGGGCTTCTTATAACGCTACTTTCGTATTATGAAAGGCAAATTTAGTTTATGTGATGTGATTTAATTTCAACAGACAACTTAATTGGGAACCATTATTAGATTGACGAACGATTTCTCACTTAAAAGCTCCAGACACAATGCCATAATCGTTCACACAAAGAATTTCGAACTCTGTGAATTCTTTTTCAACTGCCCCTATAAAGGTTTAACATAATTTAGTTAATGATGTCTTATCTTTCACTTTTCGAAATAAACCTTTCGTGCTCTCACCATCCCAAACTGTACAAGCCTTCCTCGACGGAAGAAAGAATCCTGGTAGCACTTTCTCCCCATTTGCTCGACATATGTATAAATTTTCCCTGGTTCCTGGAAACGATCCACCCAAAAGCACGTTCTTAGGTACATGTGTCGTTGCTTGCTCCCCTCCGATCATGGGTACCCAACTGACCGTTCCTTTGGGTGCGTACAGTATTTGTGTTACTTCTGGCTTTATGTCAACACCTTGCCCACCTCCCGTGGCCAACCTTGCTCCAGTATCAGGTTCTGGTACAATATAGCCTGCAATTCTCCCACCTTTGTCCACAGGTCCTCTTGCAATATATACTGGAGCAAGCACGTTTCCAGCATTGTTATTCCCAGCGGGTTCCACATGAAGTGTGTTTAGGTGTTCGGGTGACGCCCACACAATGTTTTTAATTTTGGGAGGCTCGCTGGTAACATCACCAAAGCGACCCAGAAAAGTCACCAAAATAACTGTGACTGGGTGCATTGTTCGAATGTTTTGCAACTGAAAAAATAATTACTGCCTCATACAATAATTTTACTGTATCTTCTACACAGTCCAATTGAATAACATTAAGTATATACAACGAAATTAATTGGTCTACCATTAAAGTTATTGTTCATTATTCATTGGATAGTAAAACTTGCAACCCGCAGGATTGCACTTACGTGTAGATACCTATACTATACACATGCTAACAAGTTGAATAATTATTATGTTGCATTTCAAGTCAACGCTCGTAGCGATTTTATAGCACGGAACGTGTACCTGATGAAAACGCTTAGTTGAAACATCCATCCGCTCGTGGCCCACGAGTCGTGGGTAATCTTGAAAATAGGTAGGACTTCACTTTAATATGGTTATGGCAATCAATGAAACATGCGTTATCTTCTTGCCCGATTATCCCCAGGGGTAATAAATAGGAGGAGGGAATTGAATCAGAGAATCAGCTAGGCACATAATCAATTCGTATTATCGTATTGGTTCAGCTACGTATTTAAAATGGTCTACAACCGGTTTATTGTTGTTACAAGTTACAACTTCTATAATGCCTAACATTTTCTAACTCTTGAATACTAAGGACAATATAACCAATAGCAGTTCTAAAAATGTTTTCAAAAATGGATTTCTAGTCCACTTAGCTTATTTGAATTAAATTTCTATTACGACAAATTTATGTCAATCAAATTAGACAACCAATAATCCTAGCAACTTTCACTTCCACGATTTTAAAGTGACAGCGCTACCTTATTCATCCTTACAACTACAATTTTTTTAACTGGAAAAAATAGGCGATCACCGGTAGTCATAGTCATAGCCACGCTCGTGTTCAAAAGGGTATTGACAGCATCATAATCATAAAATTTGCAATCATTCACAAAACAGTAACAAAAGAAATATTGTACTCTTTATTTACAAAAAAAAACTAGAATTATTGTACAGCAAACAATCGATTTAATCTACGCTTATTTCAAAGTTACATGAATGCTCCAGAAACCATGCCATACTCATTTATACACAGCACTTCAAACTCGCTAAATTCTTTCTCTGCGGTTCCTGCAATAATCAAATTCAAAATTAATTTAAACCAATTATAAAAGGATTAGTTAATTAAATAAGATATTAAGGTTTTAAGTCTAGCTTGTAAGAGGTTTAACTGGAGTCTTTAAACCTTCTCCCTCTGTATTTTTAAATAATTTTTAAAACAGACTAACAAAAAACCAAAATATTTGCTTTCATTTTTACTCTAGCCATAAAGTTAGATATTTGCTGGTTTAGCTCCGTACACAACTCGAATATGAAATGTGTTATTTACCTACTTTGTCATTTTTTACTGGTTCATCTCATACAGACTAGACCCACTTTGAACTATAATGCTATCTTTAAAAAACTGATTTCCGGGTCTTACCATCCCATACGACGCAAGCCTTTTTCGAAGGCTGGAAAAAACCGGGTAGTACTTTTTCTCCGTTGGCCCGACATATATAAAGATTTTCTCTTGTCTTTGGATACTGGCCGCCTAAAATCACGTTCCTAGGTAAGAGTATTGGACCCTGTCCCACTGCCATTGATATCCAACTAGTTGAGCCTCTAGGAGTATACAGAACTCTAGCTTGGTCCGGTGGCACATCAAGACCTTGTCCTGTTCCAGTGCCCACCTTTGCCGAGTTTCCAGCTCCGGGTAAAATGTATCCGGGAATTTTTCCAGTTTTCTGTACAGGTCCTCTGGCGATGTATACTGGAGCAAGGTCATATCCGCCATTATTATTACCCGCTGGTTCTACGTCTTTTATGTTTAGATTTTCTGGCGTGGTCCAAATGATCTTTTTAATGGTTGGCGGGTCACTGATAACACTGCCAAGTAGCGTGGCAATAATGATAATCACGGTTGAGCGCATTTTATTTTGTTTGTTGGAAATGTAAGAGAATATATTTATATAATGAAAAATTATGGATCTCTTTGCGTCACATCATTGTACATAGTACATGGTGTAACGCAGTTGACAAAAGCTTTACGTGAGCGGAATCTCCATTAAATAGCTGTTTATTGGTATGGTAATAAAAATTGACGACGCATTCATGTTCATGTACGCCGAAGAAGGTAGATATACTTTTATTATTTCATACTTGCTATATGACCTGTACAGATTACTATAGTTCCTATAATGATAACAGTTATTGTATCCCGAGCTATCCGTTAGTCTTGCACTACTGTTCCAGTAACCTTGGTCATGAAATTTTGGGCCAAGACCTCATATTCCCTGTGCTTATACTCCACACCATCTGAAATACGAAATAAAATTTATAAAATTCGGACCGGTAAAACGGTTTAGAATACGTTGGCCATGCTTTCTTCATTTTTTAGCTCATTTACTCGAAGTTGTGTAGCAGTGTTTCTTTGACGACAATGCACTTAGCCATCCCAATAGAACTTGCCCTTCTTTTCTGGCTCTACAGAGACTTAGATTTAGAGATTTGTCCCCCAGCAGTAACCCTGCAGGTAGAGAATCATGGGTGCTTGTATAAATCCAGCTAGTGGTACCCTTAGGAAATACTAGTAGCTAACGGAACAAAAAATTGTCTAATCAATGTACTTTTTAATCCACAAAGCGTTTTTTACTGTTACCTCACATTCTCCTTCGAATTTTTCGATTTCTCTGCCATTTATCCCCACAAAGCATTTTCTTTGCTTAGGGGAATACTTTCCTGGTATCCAGTTTGTCAAATTTCTTGCCCGCGCTACGTACAAATTGAGGTATTCATCCGAACTGTTGCTCCGCTCGTATCCCGCTGGTATGGTCAAGTCCATTGCAAACTCGACACTGGGTATCCACCGGATGCTCTCCTGTTCGGCAACCGTTACCAGAATCCTTAAACTTAAAAGTCCTGTTATTACGACGAAACATGC
This sequence comes from Entomobrya proxima, assembly GCA_029691765.1. Taxonomy (NCBI): domain Eukaryota; kingdom Metazoa; phylum Arthropoda; class Collembola; order Entomobryomorpha; family Entomobryidae; genus Entomobrya; species Entomobrya proxima. The sequence goes on along the minus strand of CM056171.1, from coordinate 15,031,306 downwards.
AATCATTTTTCTGAAGCAGCCAATATTAACATGTAATTTCTCTGCTCTCTAATTTACGTAAACAAAAAATGTGACACTTGATCGTTCGATTGAGGTATACATTTTATTTCCTAACAACTTTTTCTTTCGCAACAAAATCAAAACAATTTATTTTAATAGCATAATACACAAGTCAATTAATAAGCGTAAAGATTTTCAGGGACGCGACATCTTCCACAGCAGTAGCACCAGCCAAATCCTCTGGCATTGGCAAAGTCCGTCTTGTTTCCCCAACCATACTCCCCACAGTTTGTGTCACGGCGACCTTGTTGTCGCCAACATTCCCAGCCATCGCCAGACGGGCAAAGGTGTAGACGCCAGAGGACATCTATTCAAGTTATGGGGCAAAGTGATAATTCAAATATAAAAGTTTTTGAAAACGTTTTGAGTCTCGATCAACTTACGGCCACCACAATCCTGTGCGTTAGTACGATCGTAAATAGTGAACAAGGCAAATGCTGCCAAAGCGATTGCAAAATAAGCTTTCATTGCTAATACACTGGGGCAACTCTACAAAAATATTAATCCAGTAGTGGCTAAACTGTCGCAGTGCCTTTGGCAATGAAACTGACAAAGTGAAGCTCATGGAAAAGGTATATACTAATATAGCATGAATTATACTGGTCAACAGGGTAATTAATAAAGACACGGAAATTAAAACAACCACCTGTTTGTGCCACATGAATTATTGATAACATTAACCCAAATATTATAACATGGAAACAAATTAACGGATAAACTGCAGTACAGTATTTATTTTTGCCCATTTAATAGCTATTACATAAACATTCATTGTTTCATATAGAGTGGTTGCATTCATAATATCGAAATTGACCCGATGAAGTGTTTGAGGTTATTTGGTTATTATAAAATAGCAGATTTGAAGAAAGTTGGTCAAAATCGTTTCGATGGACATTGGACACGCGACGGCAAGGGGGAACTTAAACTATTTACTTAACCTACAAAGCTTATATTTATTTGAAATTGAAAACCTCTATCCCAGCATTTCAACCCCACTCGATACTTCCGTTCGAACACCCAAAAGGTTGGGAATTAGCACTTCATACTTATCATGGATGATTTTGGTACTCCCTATATAAATGCATTCAAACATTTAAAAAGTGTCTTCTTAAATTTTTGTACATACTATTGACCTATTCGGTTAAATTGTCTACCTTCTGCAACGTGACATTTTTTGTCGTTATGACCCAAGGATCCTGGCAACAGGTCACCCTCTCTTCCCAATGCGCGGCAAACGTACCATTGGTTTTGAGCCGTTTTCCCTCCTTTTACTAGTTTCGTAAACTCGGGAAGCTTTTGTGGGTTAGCGTGTAGCCAGCTCATTGTGCCAAGTGGAAACGCCAAAAACTACATTAACTAAATGTTAGTAAGGGAATATAAATCAGAAATTTTAAACTAGCAATTAACCTTGCATTTGCTCAGTTCAGCTTCCACAACACCGTCCTTGTATTCCGCCAGACACTTTCCAACTTCCTTGCTGTACTTGCCCAGAAGCATGCCACCTTGGTGAGTAAACTGAACGACGTAGGTATTTATGAAAGTACCTGTTGCCGCATTGTCTTCGTATCCTGCGGGAACGGCAATTTCTTCACTGAACGTCTCCATGGGAACCCATCGAAGCTTGGCATCGTTACAGAGAACCCACACGAAATAGTGAAAGAGAGCAAGAAATAAGAGCGAAACCCTTGGGTTCAACATTTTTCAGTATATTTTAATTCAACACAAAAAATGATTATCAATCAACTATGCAGAAGCGTTTGGCATTACAAAATGCAGAATAGTATATATTTAATTGCATAAATCATCATATCAATCGGAAATTATTTTAATGATAGTTTTTATTTCCTATTGTTTGCTGATGTCAAGCAACGACGTCACTAAAGCAATGATTCCATTTATCCAAGCAATGATGGTCCACGTTTTTGTTCCGTATTTTTGCGAATAAAAGGCACATTTTGTCAGAATGGTTGCCGCCCTTGACAAGAAATGAAAATATGTAGGAAACGTGATGTTTCGAAAGTTATAGGGCATTTTTATACATAAGACCTGGACATGGTCTTTAATAATTGTGTTTACTGACAGTTGACTGAACTTGACTTCACGAAACCTTAATTACTAAGCATAGCCATGAATTTTAAACCTGACAAAAAGTTTTACCGTCCACATTTATACTATGGGTAAATACCTCTATGAATTTATATTATCAACGTGACAGAATTGTTTAAAAGCCAAGTAACATTTCTTGATTGCTGCATTGAATTGGAACTGATTTTTTCAAATAAATTAATTTAATTAGTATTTTATAATTGCGTTTGTTACGTTTATGCATTAGTATTTCTCGGGTTGCTCTTTTTCACTAGTAATTTTGTCTTTTGTCTTACAGGTTATTACTTACACTATTGTAAATATTGTTTGATTTTGATTTTTAAAAAAATCATTGAGCAATTAGAATTTTTCAAGCCAGCACGGATTGAAACCATGAAGACAAAGTTAATGCGTTTTTTAAAGAAAAATTCATTGTTCATTATCATATCATATTAGTAGCACTCAAGTACATGATTTAAGCCATAAATGATTGATTTATGTTCAGAATGTTTTATTGCTTTTCACAAAATCAGACATAAAATACAATATTCAGAAATACGGAATGTTTGGTAAATATTACATGATCATATATCACTATCATTTATCGCTACATTTTCTTAACACGACTACACCGTTAACATATTTGTAATCCTTAAAATAGTTTGAATAAAACCAATTTAAAGTTTTCAATGTACAATCTTGTCGAAGATTAAGCCTGGATGGTTTCCATTATCCAGTCCATATAGTACGAGACTCTGGTGTAGACACCCGGAAATCCTGGTCTGGCGCAACCTAGAACAACAGAAAAACAGACCATGATTCAATGACTCATTATTTTTTGTTTAAGAATGTGTTACTCAAAATAAATTATTTTAAATAATAGGTAAGTATAAAAAATAATTCATACCACGACCCCAGCTTGTAATTCCGAGCAAAATTTTGGATTGTTACTCACACAAGGACCACCCGAATCCCCTTGACAGGTGTCCTTGCCACCTTCACCCAACCCGGCACAAAGGTTTGACTCCGTGATAACATCAGCACCACCGTAGACTCCGGCGCATTCTACATTTGGTACAATTGGGACTGTAGCAAAGCGTAGGTGGTCCGAAACTGTGAAAGCAGACTCCTCCGTGAGCCCCCACCCGGAAATAACGACTTCACCATTGTGGTCTTCCCCTTGCACCGGTAAACCCGCTGGCTTCACTGTTTCGCTTTCCTGGAAAGTTCCATCTAGAAAAAGGATGGCAATGTCGTTCTGTCTAGAACCGTAATTCGGATGCGACACAATTTTTTTCACCCAAAATTTGAACTTGGTCTGGGCTGCTTTCCAGAGAAACGCTACCGGCCATAACTGTTAAAACGGATGGTGGAGAGTATCCGAACTGACGGACACAATGTGCGGCGGTAACAGCGACACTGTTTTCGGACTGCGAGGAGGGTTTGATAAATACGGCCCCACAAAAGTGACGACCATTATATTGGAGACTAAGTTGAAAGGGGAAATCACCGGGCAAGGCAGGATCTCCTCCAACTACTTTGTTATTCTTAGGTGAACTCCAGTTTGTTGTATTTTGGACAATCGTTTCTGATTGCCCTGTGGCAAAGAT